>KN488174.1:10448-20790 GCA_000787155.1 Scartelaos histophorus | reverse complement strand
GGACATGTAGATCCATCAGACTGCCTCTCACAGCTCCGGCCTCCCAGCGCCACAGAGACCGTCGATAAAAGAGCTCCTAATTGCACGAATGTGGGTTTCTGAGCGTAAATATGTAAACCGTGAGCAGGAATCGACCGCGTGTTTTGGTGTTTGCCGGGCAGCGCTCATGGGTCGGCCCCACGGCGCCCCAAACACAAACCGGAGAGGCTGAAGAGTGCATTCGCGGGTTTGCAGAAGCGTGCGGGAGGCAGGCCTGTTCAGATATACTAAAGCAGTGGGGACCTTTCCACTCGCAGGGTTTATGGAATTAACCGCATGTTTTCAGGATCTTGTTTGTAGTAGTATTGACTTTTTCATCTTTTTAATTCAGCTAACTAGTGTGGATTGCACAGATGTAACTGAAATACACCTATACCTCTTAGAACTAAATGGATTCACTTTTCATTAATGTGCTGAATAGTAGGAGTGTCCATTGCCATGAGTCTGACGATACAATACATATCATGATGTAACACTACTGCATGAAATAATTTATAAAAATGTTTAAACCATCAGAACAGTGACTATAGCTAATACATTTTTGTGAAAAATATTAAAAAAATCGATTCAGATGCATTTTAAATTTGAGAATTGATAAAAATGATTAAACCATCAGAACAGTGACTATAACTAATACATTTTTGTGAAAAATATTTAAAAAATCGATTCAGATGCATTTTAAATTGATTTGAGAATTGTGCAATGGAGTATCACAATTTATCACTGAATTGATTGATTTATTTATTTTTTTGCATGCTTCCAGCAAAACCATATCTTAAATTATGCATATATATTTTTTGCAACAGTACACTGATTAAAGCTTAAAGGTGCATGAACCTTTTTTGGTAGCTTTTTTGCCAACTACTTGTCTCCATGCAGATATTAATTTGCGTGGAATGTTTCACAGTATGGCATTAAACTTCTCCAACTTGCGCATAGCCAATTACAGCAGATTTTTATTGAGAAAATGGAAGGAAAAGTCTATGTTGTGCGACATTTCAAGCAAATCCGCAACATCTCTATGGATGCAAGCAGGTCCCCATTGTCAAAAGTATCAAAAATCAGCTGCTTAAACTAGTATTGGAGTTTGATACTTGTTTGAGCAGGTATTGATCCTGCAAAAAACACATCAACAAGACGAAATTTGAGCTTTTCTGAGCAGTTCGAGTATGAATTCAAGCTGTACCAGTAAACAAGTATAAGACCTCAAGGTAACATAAAGAAAGTTTTATTATTTGTGTTGAAGTTGCGTTTTTTTCTTCTTTCTTGTGGTATTGAAATCAGTAGAGCGCACTGAGTCAGTTCCTCAGTGTCAGTTTGACGTGTGTGCGCGTGTGTGTGCGTGTTTGTGTGCGTGCGTGCGTGTGTGTGCGTGTGTCCAGAGGTGCGCGGCGGAGGGATCTGTTGTGTAGCGATAACACTTGATGTGATAATTAGATCAGAGCAGAGTAGCGCTCCTCTCGCAGCTGCAACCCGATCACAACAGCATCTACTCGGGCTTTTCATTCCCACTGCATCCAAGCACCTGCTCTTACGAGGACACTTAACACACTCCTCGATTAGCGCCATAGGGACTGGGTAGAGTTACGCCGAGATCATATTAGGCAAAATTGACTCTTGTGAGCTTTAAGCCGCGGTGTAATGGCGTCACCTCGTCCAAAACAGACCTGTAGTTGTGTTTTGTTACATTCACACATGTTTGACTCTTTATTATTAGTCCGTCTACATCTCTAAAACTCAAAATGCTCTGTTCCAATTTGTGATGTCATGAAGTTTTGAAGTTAGCTGCTACATTTTACATTTAGTTCAGCAGAGATGGGCAATTCCTGGGCTGAAATTATCCAATGATTGAAGTGAAGGCGTTTAAGTCTAAAAAAGCAGTGAGGCACGTCCTGTATGTGCGAATGCAACAAAACACAACGCCGGATATGTTGTTTTTTTAAAATGTTAAATTGCCGTAAAATACACGCTCTCTATTTAATTTGCAATGAGTGTCCAGATCATCTCCAGATCTTGAGTGGTTTTCACGATATGGTCACTCCAAAACAAAGCAATGTCTTTTTTTTTTTTTTTCCGTCAATTAGGAGACAATCTGTGGAGAATGGAGCTGGGAGGAGGTGTTTTGAGGTAGTGACAGAGCTCCTGAATGTAACAGAGGTGAACAGAAGTCAACTTGCAAATATGCAAATACTGAGTGATGTGAACACCTTTGGACAGTTTTGTTTTTAATTGAGACGCAAAACAACATGGATATAGTCATTTCGCTGTGATGTCTTGCCCAAAATATGTATTCGTAGACTGATCATTAGGCAAGAATATATGGGACAATAGCAGAAAGAAGTCTCACAATTAGTATTTTTTCCTGCTTAATAGTTGTTTTTAATGAAATCCTGGGCAGGTGCAGTTTTATGAGTGCCGTTTGGGTCTGTGACATGTCTTTAGTCGACCAAAAATTTATTTTTTCGACTCCTGTCCTAGAAAACACGCTCTTAATTTCCCACTTGTGACGAACTTCTGAGCCCGGGAAAGTGATTTGGTGTGAGTGTCAGGAGGAATGAAAGGGGCAGATATTGATTTAATCTGCTTTGAATTCTAAGGAGTACCCAGATGGAGGCTGTTGTTTTAAGCATGTCTTATTACACTTGCTGGCTATGGTGCGTATGAGATTACATTAGGGCTGGCCAACGTGGTAATTCTTTTCCTTCGTCTTTATTCAGTTTTAATTTAGTTTTGTCTTATTAAAAACAAATTAAAATGTCTTCCATACCCAGATGTAATTGTTGCCTGCTAACCAGTCAGACTTGCTTCACAATCATAGACTGTATATAAATGGACGTGGCAAACTTGCTAGCAGTCGCGTTCTAAATAGGAAGTGAACATGGCGGCGCTTCCAGCTCCATTGACTGTTTCCCATTGACTTTACACTGATAAAGTGTCACTCTTCTCTCTGTAAATACTGAGAGCCTCGTCATTTTGGTCTTAAAATATTCAGATTAACTCGCTCTACATGATCTTGCTGTTTTTATTTCATTATTTTGTCCGTAAATTCCTCTTCCTAATATGAAACTCTGCTCCAAAAGGTATTATCTGTGCACCTCAATTAAAAGGACCCACACATATCACTGCTCACTTGTAACTTCAGAGCAGTCTTGATTCAAATTCAATTAATTGCACAGCCCTATATGCATGTTCTTGAATAAGACAACAAAAGTTCTGCCTCATTATTGCAGACTTCATTTTCCACACTCGTTTGTATAACTTTAAGTCTTCAAAAAGCCTCCTTCTTCTTCCCATTCTCAGGTAACTCCAGTAGAATCCAGTGCATAGCAGAGAGGAGTCCCAGAGCGTGGCAGCTTCTTTTGTGCGCACCAGCGAAGAATGAAATGAAATGTGCACGTTTTTCATGATGGCGTTAGCGCGTCGGAAACAAGTGTGCCCAGGTGATTGATGATAGTACAAAGCAAAGAAAGTGAGGCGTCAAGGCTTTCTGCGCGCTTTTCTTCTCATGTTAATGAAGTAGGGAAGAACAGGCGGGTTTAGCCCAGTGTTCAAACATGGGGCTACATGTGTGTGCACAGAGACAACACACACTCGCACACACTCGCACACACTCGCACACACTCGCACACACTCGCACAAGTGTATGCAGTGATCAGGGAGAGACAGCACTGTACTCAAACTCTACTCACAGCCATGACGGCTTTATAGGCCCCCGACATAGCTGTCTGTGTAGGCACGCTGTTTGAAGTGTACGCACAACAGTGTCAGTCCACAAAATATATGCACAAGAGTGAGAACATACCTGAACAAAACCTTTTAATATATGGTCATTTGTTACAACAATAGAACACTACATTTGCTTTAGCTAATTACTCTGCAGTGCACCCGGTTAAGATGCACCACTTTGTTACTGGTATTGTTTATATGTGCCAGTCCTGAAACATTTGCTGGATTGGATATCGGCTTCTAAATATCAGTTCATCCGATATTCTGGATGAGCATATAAATTGATGTAATAAGGTTATAAACTGGTTGTAGTTGGCTCAGAATGTTTACAGAAAGTTGTTCTGTTGTTACCTGAGAGAAAGAAGACGACTAAAGAACAGATCTGGGTCAGTTTATTTTAGTTTAAAGGAAATAAATGTGGTTTTCAGTCTCTGCACTGGTCTGTTTATACTGGATATTAGCAGAAGCTACAGTATTGAACCTGGAAAAGATGGATCAGTGTGTGCTACCTGGTTTAGACCAGACTTAGACCTGGCATACCTATTTTTTTGTGATTTTTAATTAATTTATTTTTTTTTATATTTATTACAATTTAATTTGCAATTTATGTTTTAAAAAGTGTCATTCTGTTCAGAGAGCAGACTGTAAACAACAGGAGTATTAACATGTGAGAGACTGAAATCTAGACTGATTAAACAATACAAGAATCCCATGCATTTAGAACATGCTTGAACAGGTGTAAACTACAGCAGAGAGATTTTTCTATAAAAATCCAGGATTGCTTTGCAGACATTCTAATATCTAAACAATTGCAGCCTTAGCTCTTTGATTACTGTGCCAACTGAAATTGAAAATTTAATTCCACATCTTTAACATAACGTGAAATGTCGTACATTAGTCATTAAAAGTTGGCTCCTTTCTCGATGCTGCTGCTCTGCTTTAGTATTTCACAGACATCAGGTCTGGTGCAGCAGGTGTAAAACGGTGAGCTCCACAGAGAGTCCAGTCCGTCTGATTGTGGACCAATGGGGCAGGTTCGAATCAGACACAGAAGAGACGGTGCCCTTCAAACTGAGCACAATCAAGCTAAAACCACCCAGACATCTACAACTATATCATCAAGCTGACGGAGTTTAGCTTCAACTTTAGTGAAGCATTTTTAAAGTTTTGTCTTATTACGTTACCTGCACTTTTCATGATGTTGTAAAGTTTCTGTTTTTGGAGTTTTCTACCACGTTATAACATCGTTCCCTCATCAAAAATATGCCTGAAGTGGTTTTAGATGTCATCCACACATGTTTGAGTAATTTAGTAATCCCTCCCAGGCACTATTATATTCCTTACGGTTCGCAGTATAATTCTGTCTAATGCTAAGCCCACACTTTTTTCACTTTTCCATAAAAATACAAAAGTAGGATACAAAACAATCCACTACAGCTTCACAAACCTGGTAGTACAATAGTTTTGTTAGCGAAGTGCATGCTGACTGTGTTGTGATAAAGCTCTGAAGGGGAGTGACTTAGCATAGAGAGCCAAGGGAGGGACTACTCAGGGCATTATTATGTAGCATTTTCAAACCGATAAAAGGTAACGCGGTGATCTGAATATTGTTACGTGTTATCTGTTAGCACTTAATACCCCTGGGAAGTTTTTTACCCCTTTGGATTCCTGTTTATAGGCGACATTTTGAGGACTTTTTAATCCCATCCACACCACAATATTTGGTTGAGTTTGCTGCATATAAACAGCACTGAAGAACGTCCCCTTGCGGACAGTCCACTGCAAATTTCTCTGATCTAGCAAAGATTTAAAAAATTATACCAGGTTATTCGTCTTGTTTTCAGGTTTATTATTTATTTACTACTTCTGAGACTGCTTAATTCTAGTCTAGAGAGTTTATCTTAAGATAACTGGCATGCATGGACAGATAATTTCACTACTTTTACGTAATTTTCGGATAGATTTAAGTGTTTATATATTAAATTTTGGTTTTAGAAACGACTTAAGCCGCCACTTTCCTCAGCATGAAGTGATCTAAATGCCCCCAAGTCCCCTCCTCGTCTCCCTTCTCTGCTCCTCTTCCTCCTCTCCCTCTCCTCCTCATCATTATCGGTGATTTTATTTACATTGTGGAGAGGCGGCGGCGGTGTTTTGAAGTGGCTGCGTGAGGTGTTGCTGTGTTATCTGTCTGAATGATAATTGGCCCCGAGATGTGACTGTTTTGAAGGATGCCGGACAAACACACAAGCACTAATTATACAGAGGAGAGGGAGCGACGGAGAGGGGAAAAGAGGGAGGGAGAGGGGGATAAAAGCTAATGAAGTGCAAGCAAACTGGCACTGTGGATGTCTAATGAATAGAGAAAGAGGGAGGAGGAGGAGGAGGAAAGCAAGAGTGGATAGAAAGGAAGAGAGTGAGAGAGAAAGTCAGGAGTAGAAGTAGAAAGTGAGAGAGTGAGTGAGGCAGGGTGAGAGAAAGGGGGAGAAGAAGGAAGGAGGGAGGGAAAAGGGGGTGAGAAAAGGGACATTGGGAGGAATTGAGAAGAGAGAGAAGGTGGGAGTGTAGAGGAGGCGAAAGAGTGAGAGTGAGCGAGGCAAATAGAGAGAAGGGGAGAAAAGAGAAGGAAGAAGGGAGAAATATGGAAGGAAGAAGGGGGTAAAAGGGGGAGAAAAGAAGGAATATTGTGTGGAATTGGGGAGAAAGTCGCAACATAGAGAATGTAAGAGTGTGTGAGGCAACGGGAGAGAAGGGAGAAATAAGGAAGGAAGAAGGGGGTGAGAAAAGGAGGAATATTGGGTGGAATTGGGAAGAAAGATACAAAGTGGCAGCATAGAGAAAGCAAGGGAGAGAGAAAGTGAGGCAGAGTGAAAGAAAGAAAGGGAGAGAAGGGGAGAAATAAGTAGGGAAGAAGGGGAAAAAGGGGGAGAAAAGGAGGGATATTGGGTGGAATTGAGAGAGATGGATGAAAAAAGATGGAGGAAGGTTGTGAGACAGTGAGTAGCGCAGAGAAGGAGAGAGACGGAGTGTGAGAAAGGGCAGGAGAGGGAGGAAAAATGGATGGAGAGAAGAAAGAAAGAAGGAAGAAAACAGAGATTGGGTGGAACTGAGAGAGGGATGAGGCAGAGGGGGCAGGATGAGCGAGAGAAAATCATGCACCAACTGTTGTATGATCTTGTCAACATGAGGAAAACTAAACAAAAAAAAATCCAGTTTGGTCTGCGGCGATGTATTCACACTGTGTGCCGTTGTAGGTGCGGGGAGGAGAAAACGCACTAATTAATGCTCCAACGGGCTCGATGGTCTCTAATGTGGGGACGAAGAGGAGGAGGAGGAGGAGGAAAACTGTTTAAATCAGGACACATAACAAAGCGGATAAGTTTGTTAAAGTGGAACTAAACACCAACTAAACTTTTCCACTTTTATCACTACTAAACTCTGTGCATGGTGTTTGAATGGTATTGTTTAGTGTTCCTCGTGCTTTTGGACAATTTTGGTCAATATGCAGCTTTCTGGTCAAAAAAATGTAGATAAAAAAGACTGTCCTAGCTCCAGTGGCTTTTGCAAATCTAAGTACTACGTAACATCACATAGGACTGACCTGATTATTCTATATCCTCATCAGAAGTATACATGGAGTTGTGTTTAGTTTCGTTCACATGTTTAACCCTCAACCCCTGTATATTTAGACTGAGTTACTGACAGACTGACAGAAAACACTACCAATTGCCAGTCTCTACCAAACAAAAGAAAAAGGTAACTGACTGGAATTTTGGACATAAGACCTCATTCCCTAGCGAGCCAGAGAGTTGTAGACGTGTGGAGGCACTTAAAATATTCCATCCAGTCCTTTTATTTGCAGAGGTCGCTGGTGCCAATGGCCATAGTTAGCCTGTCACTAAAAACAGTCTTACACACTCCACAAAGTACCTGAGGCAAAACAATTCTAATGCCAGATTATCAATGTTTGAAATAAAATTAACCTTGCATTGCACGAATTGTCGCATGTTGAGGGACTATTTTCTCAGCAGCAGTGGTGATATCACTCCGCCGCTGCCGAGTTTTCTATCAGGAAGTACAACTCACTGCTGCTCAGACTTAAATCCTTCAAATGCAAGGTTGGTTTTACTTATTTAATCGACACAGGCATTCCATCGACAGTCTGGCATTGTAATTGTTTTCACTCGGATGTTTTGTGGAGTGAGTAAGCTAGTTTTTAGTATCAAGCTAACTACGCCCATTAACATGCGCTAGCCTAGCACCAGCAACCTCTGCAAATACAAGGACTAGATGGATTATTTAAAAAAAGTGTCTCCACACGCTTACAAAACTCTGGCTCACTAGGAAATTAGGTCCTATGTCAAAAATTTTGGACTGTTCCTTTTTAACTTAAACTACCGCTTCATGACATCACAAGGTGGAACAGAACATTTTGAGGTTTGGAGATGTAGACAGACCAATTAATAAAGGGCAGCTTAAACATGTGTGAATGGAAAAAGCTCGACTCCTGGTGCGTTTTTGATGAGGTAACAACATTCTAACATAACTTAAAGCTCACAGGAGTCAGTTTTGCGTGATATGGGACCTTTTTAAAGCTGAGTCCAAAAACCTGTCCAGTCCTCTCTTGTCTGTCTGCTGTTATTTCTCAGTCTGGCGTGAGCACTTTGACAGCGCACAGGTGGACTCTCTCCTCCTCCTCCTCCTCCTCCTCCTCTTCCTCCTCTTCTGTCTGCCCACAACCAGAGGCACATTTCTACATTACTGTCAAATTAGCGGCGCTCTCTCATTAATGCGTTAGACCCACTCCACTGATTTGCATGGGCCTTTTACCACGCTAAGAGCCGCCCCAGCCAAACCTATTGACCGTTTAACTGTTCGATAATGAAGCGCCCTATGGAGTGAGGCCGGGCGCGCTCAGCCTGGTTTAATGTGGAAAATGCATCGGAGAGAGGTTAATGGCGGATGGGTAATTTATTGATTGGACGTTGGCGTGATGGAAAAACAAGTACATTACTGGAACACGGTGTTGTCGCAATACTGAAATGTGGGGCTGAGCTATTTGGTCGGAAATATCGAGGGTCGCACCAGCTTTTTCAGGTCCGATACCGATTTTGGAACCATTGCTTTGAAAAAATAGACTTTATTTTCCGAAAAACAAGAAATATTTTATGAAGTGTATCAACTTTCAAGTAACAACAGAACAACTCTATATATTAAAAGCTCAAACATTATGAGATTTTCTGGACCAACTATGAGCAGTAAATTGTTTTAGTACATCAATTCATAGCTTCAACTAGAATATTTGCAGAACTGATATTTTGCAGCTGATACCTGATCCAGCAAATTTTCGATATTCGATGTCAGTATCTGATATTTTGTTGTCTGGTGCTTCAAAAATTGCAGAATCTATTCAAATAGCAATTTTTTGATTAATCTCGTAGAAGTACTGAAATGTATAACTTGATTTTGACATGAAGAAAAATATATTTTAGATTTATGCATTGGGTTTTGTACTTATTTGGTTGATTCTGTAGAAATCAGTGCTGTTTTTCAGTCCTCTGTGTTATTTTCCTTTTTGCCTGTCAATTCTTCTTTTATTATTTATGCATTTGAAAAGGCACATTGCATAATAATGTAAATGCGCTCGAGTTGGCTGATTTTTGTTAAACAGGGGAGACGGGATACAGTTCCAGACCCCAACGTTCATTTTGTCACTTTTGTGTTTCACTCTTGTAGCCAGAAAAAACGAGAACTATTTTATTTTTCAGAACTATTTTCTTGTTGCATATTTGGAGCTGCTAAGACACAACATGTTTCTCTCTCCCTCTCTCTTTCTTTCTTTCTCTCACCTTCTCTCTCTCTCTGCTTCCTCTCTCTCTTTGCTCCATCTTTCTGTTTTCCTCGCTTGTTCTCTCTTTGCTCCATCGCTGTCTCTTCTCACTCTCTCTCTGCTCCATCTCTCTACTCTCTTTCTGCACACTCACTGCTCCGTCTCTCCATCTCTGCTCGCTCACTCTTTTTGCTTCATCTCTCTTCACTCCACCTCTCTCTGCACCATCTCTCTCTCTCTCTCTCTCTGCTCCCCCCTCTCACTCTCTTTGCTTCATCTCTCTCTCTCTCGCTCTGCTTGCTCTCTCTCTTTGCTCTCTAACCCTCTCTCTCTCTCTCTGCTCTCTCTATTCCAGCTCTCTCTGCTCCATCTCTCTTTATCTGTTTGCTCTCTTTGCTCCATCTCTCTTTGCTCCATCTCTCTGCTCCCTCTCTTTGTTGCACCTCTCTCTCTCTCTCTATCTGCTAATTCTCCTTTCTCTCTCTGCTCCTCCTCTCTCTTTCTCGGCTTCATCTCTCTCTCTCTGTCTGTTTACTCTCTCTCTGCTCCATGTCAGTCTCTCTGCTCGATCTCCCTCTTTCTCCATCTCTCTCTCTGCTTACTCTCTTTGCTCCATCTCTCTTTGCTCTATTTCTCTCTCTGCTTTCTCTCTACTCCATCTCTCTCTGCTCCCTCTCTTTGCTCCATCTCTCTCTTTGCTCTCTCTCTCTCTCTCTCTCTTTCTCTCTCTCTCTCTCTCTCTCTCTCTCT
>KN488174.1:0-10392 GCA_000787155.1 Scartelaos histophorus | reverse complement strand
TCTCTCTCTCTCTCTCTCTCTCTCTCTCTCTCTCTTTCTCTCTCCCTCTCTCTCTCTGCTCTCTCTCTTTCACTCTCTTGTGTTTTCACCTCGTTGCACTGATTCCCCGTCCCCTTGGACCCGTGCAGTGCCACTTCCCCACAGCAGGGGTCTCTCTCTGGGGAGACGAGCGGCCGACCCTGAGCCTTGTTAGTAAACAGCACCGTGACCTCTGACCGTCCGGGCCCTGCCTTTTCAAACACTCGCCTTTTGTATCGAGCGCTCCTGGGACTGCCCCCCTCCTCCCGCAGAGCATAACTGTATACACTGAGAGGAGAATGTAACCCGACTCACACCCCATTGATATGTGGACCACTTTGGATTGAGCACTTCGCATTTATCAATTTGGGATGAGTCTCACTGAAAGCAATCGGGAGGATCTGTTGTGACGTCTCAGAAATACTCATTGGTCAAAGGTTTACAACAGTGAAATTTAACTTTTGTTAAATATAGAAAAGCACAGACTTTTTTTCATCTATAAATGCACAAAGCTCTTCCTTCTGCATATTAGTCAATATGAAGAAGTCAATAGAATAGTCATGACTAATCTCATTGCGCGCTCATTTGGATGTTGTCATTTAAAGGTACATTGTGTAACTTTTCTGTTGCCTGCTTTGCCTGGAATGTTTCAGAGTATGTTTGAGCTATAAAACCACCTGTAAATGGACAAATGTAAGGTAGAGCTATTTAATGTCATACTGTGGAACATTCCAGGCAGAGATACAATTTTATTTAAAGTACTTTAAAGCCTGGCTGGTTATAATTTAACTCTATAAATAATGAATTAGTGTAACCACATGTTGCAGGTTAATGCACATGACTACAAACAAGTTTAGTGGGGTAAAAGGCCCTTCATTGCTGCTTGCGGGTGTAACTGGCTCTTATAGTGACAGATACAAGCTGATAGAGTTGGTTTGCTGTTTTCCAGTGCATGATAAAAATTTGGTGAAAAATTTGGCTCATATTACTTCCACTACTACTGGTTTTGTACAGCACGCACAAGATACTAAATACATTCAAATTGTGACTATAAATAAAAACAGTAACACTAATAATAATGTTTAAATTATAACTGAATCTACCTTTTTATGGATGTATTTTTTGTTGCAAAGTTCAGGCAGTAAGTTATATTTTGTGAGCTTTTATTTTGGCATTTGTTTTTAAGTCTCTTTAATTTTTATCCCAGATGCCCGTCCATTTGATGAGTTTTTAAACATGTGGCCGGGGCTCCCATCACTGCATTAGCTCTTCCTGACAGCGCGCTAACTCCAAGTCCAATCGCGGGTAAACACAGCAGTTAACAGGTCCAGAGGGGGCACTAGACTCCATCACTCTCCGCTGTCAGAGGCACTTCCTGATTCATCCCTTCTTTAATTTGCATCCGCGTGTCCAGGCTAACGGCGCATAGGAAATCACTAGCCCCAGCTCCAATACAGGAGCACTAAATCACCAGCTGGTTTGGTCCTGAAGGCTGACGGCCGATTTAAGGCTAAACTAGGAAACATTTTGAAGAACTTGCCTTCATGAATTATGCACGCTGCCTCAGGCCCATAGTAGCAGATTTTCTTCTCGTTTAAAAGTAATGCGTAAATAATGTGTTTTAGATACCATTATGTAGCTATAGAGTAAACTTGTAAATAACATTGAGTTTATTATAGTATAAGCCACTGCATTCTTTTCTTTTGCTTTGCCTGAATGTTCTATAGTCTGGCGTTTAACTCGTCTATCATGGATTCATTTTCTCATTTTATTCATTTTGTTTTTATTGCTCAAAATGACCTTGAAAAAATGCATTCCTTCTCTCTCTGTCCATGTAAAACCAGAGCTGCACAGGGCAAACTAGTGGAGTAGAACGAGTAGAAGATTGTAAAGTGTCTTGCACAAGGACACACAATACCAACATGCGCTTGTCAGAGTTGGTATCTTCCTGCCAATCTCCAGCTAAGTCTTGCTCAAATCAAAAATCAAATCAAACTTTCAATCTTTCGTTTATAGGAATGTTGTAACGATACTAAAATATTAAAATTTCAAACTTGATTTTTGAGGAAAAAGACTCAATATTCAATACTGATTCTGATACCACAAATGATAAACAATTTCAAGGTTGTGGTATTTTTTATATTACCATGTGGCCTTATATCTGTGTAATCCTTCAGTTGTACAGGTACTTTCTATGTGCTCTTATACTTACTTATACTAAGATTTAGGAAAGGTTCATTTCTGTCCTGTGAACTTGACTTTTTTAGTATTGATACTTGTTCAAATGAGTATCTAGTTTTGATACTAGTTTTAATATTGATTTATCCAATTTTTGATATTTAGCATTGCCACATACAGCTTCTCTTTTGGCCTGTACCTGATTTTTACAACAACTAGCATGCTAACAGGGCATCATCCTTTCTTCCTGGTTCACGGATGGTAAAAGTGCTTTGTAATTCAACACAGACACCACGCAGCTTTAATATTTTGAGGAGCTGCTTTGCTTTTACCGTAGATCTGCAATGGGGCAAGAGAATTTGTACGTTTTTATTCCATGGACATAAATTGTGTACAGCCCCTTTTAAAAGTTGACCCAAACCTAATCTCAGACCTGTTACATATGACCTCTAATGTCGCGGCCAGCTTGATTCACGCCCTCTCCCTCGCGCAATCTCTCTCCCTCGCGCCCTAATTCACCCCTTGTTTAATCCGAGCAAACAACGCACCGAAAATCACCAGCCCGGGGCCCCCTCCCCGTCCACCGTCGCACTAACTCACTCCGGTGTTAAACGACTGCCTCCTCCTCCGCACACGGCTGCCGGCGCTACGCTAACGACGGAGCAGCACAACACGCTAACGCACGCTAACACAATAACTGGGAAAGATGAGGGGAAGTCTGCTCGGAGCAAGCAAGAACCACCCTGTAATCAAACTCGGGAGAAATTACAGGGCGCCGGAGTGATTAGAAGGGAGCAATGTGGTGAAATGCCACGGGTTTGAAAGACACTGCAGCCATTTTTTTGGAACAATACTGCAACATGTGAGTGAACCAGACACAGAAAGTGTGACAAGTTGATGTTAATAACAGTGGGAGGCGGAGGGGGAGTGGGCCAGTGTCAGGAAGCAAGCTGCGATTAGTGAAGGAGAGAGGGATGAAGAATTGAAGAATCGGCTTTAAAAAAAAAGTAGGATGAAACCTTTTTCCCATCCCAGATACACAGAAACAAGTGGAAAAATTCAACATAGGAAAAACATGGAGACAATTTAAAGGTCCTAATATTATACAAAATTGACTTTTGTGAGATTTAAGCCATGTTATGATGTTGTTACCTCCTTAAAACAAACCTGGAGTTGTGTTTTCTTTCTGTCTCACAAGTTTAGTTCAGCAGAGATCGGCAATTCCAGGGATGAAATTATCCAAATGATTCTAGTGAAAGTATGGAATTTAAGAAGCACTTCCTGTATTACCACATGACATCACAAGGTGGAACATGGCGTTATTCATCTGAGAAAAGAACCCAGCCTGAATAGCAATATGAGTGAATAAAGCAAAACACAACTCCAGGAAACAACATTAAAACATAGAACAGAAAGTAGCATAATACGTGCCCTTTTAGAGTTGGATTATGTCACTTTTCTCTGCCACTGGCTTGTCTCCATGGAGATCACAGTATGGAATTAAAATTGCACTTATTAGTTCACTTGTTACTGCACAGATCAGACTTGTAACTTACTAATACTTTACTTTCATTAAACTTAGCAAAAAAAGTAACATGCTCATCTAAATTTGTCATGTATTAGCATTCAAACCCCATGGAAGTAAATACCCTCTGTTTGAAACTCACCATTTTCACAATTTACCTCATATAAAAATCTGAATCAATCAGACTTAAACTTAGACAAGCTTTATTGATCCACAAGGGAAATTATTTGGACACAGTCAGAGTAAAAAATGTAAAAAATTGTTATGATAAATTCTAAATAAGTAGCAAAAAAGACGGCAAGAGACTGGTGTCAAACAAGGCATAATTATATAAATGTATATGGATAAAACAGAAAAATAAGTAATAAAATATAATATCTCATCTTTATCCAGATTGTTCACAAGTGAGTAGTAGTAGTTTTTATGATTTTATTTCCCAACCTCGCAATTTTTGTCCATTTTTGTTTGGCTAAAAATTCAAATTAAAACCAAACAACAAGCTTAATTAGACCAGTCAACCAAATGAAACCGGATTGTCGTAGTTAATGACTTGATGAAGCCTGAACTTGATTTCAAATGTTCCAATATCTGCTCACAGCACATGGTCTGACGTGTTCGTAGTAGAAGTTGGTTAAATCTTCGTAAAACATGAAATGTTCTTTGTCAGATTGAAATCGCGGCGCCCATTGGTGGATATGTAGCGCATGCTTGGCTCCAGTGGAACGCTCAGATCAAATTAAGTTTCTCATCTTCAGATCGACCGGAACACGACTTGGGCCTGTCCTACAAAGTGTGCGAGGGTCCCAGGGCTCTCCACGCTGTTCCCCAACGCACGGCTCAGTAAATGGGGCATTATTCAGAGCAGGATCCCAGTCGAACACAGGGAGACGGAGGAGGAAAACTCTATAGGAACTTTCATTATTGCACGTTATCAGATTTTTATATCACTGTGCTGTATTTTTAGATTTAGTTTTGTCAAGGTTATGGAAATGCAATGTAAATTCTACTAGAGAGCACCAGTCCAGGCAATTCAAAGTATTGTATTTGTCTATAACTCGGCAACAGTGATGTAAAGATTGCAAAACAGTGCGGTGCAGGACACATTTTCAAAGTTTGTTGCAGGAGTGGGACTGCACATTGCGGGTGGGATGATAAACTGCCACAATCTAAATAAGAGTGTAAAGTAACATATACAAACGATTAATATGTGCCTATCATACATAATTTGTGCTGGATATTTTACTTAAAGCAGCCTAAACTTGCGGTTGTGGTCTAATCTCGCGTTTATTTTAGACAATTCCATTTTGCTTCTCTGTGTTTGATAGAGCTTCGAAGACGTGGCAGAAGAACAGAGCTCCTCTGGTGAATCTCACAGTGCTTCAGAAGTGCGTGTTTTTTTCCAAGTCAATGAAAAGACTATTCGTGAAAGAAAGAAAGCAAACGTTTCCATCTTGAGGGATTTACAACAAAATATCGCAGATGTGGGCGGAAGCGGGGATGAAAATGACAGTTCTTTCTACGTAGATCTCTACTTTCTACAACGTTCCCTCATCAAAAACACGTCTGAGGTTTGAGATGTCATAGATGCATGTTTGAGTAATCTAGCAATCTTTCTTGGGCAATATTTTGAGTATTTACAGTTCGCAATAAGATTCTGTGCAGTGCTTACCCCATAAACCTACGTCATCCACGCTCCCACACGACAATTCTCCATAAATATATAAAAGTACGATGCAAAACAATTCACTACAACTTCACAAACCTGATGCGATGTGCAGTAGTTTCATAAGCGAAATGAACGCTAATTTTGTTGCACTTTGAAGGACATGGAGAGCAAAACTAAATGAAAAATGAAGCCGAAACTTAATACCCCATAGACGTGCCCTTATGTGGCTGGATTTGTTGTTTAATGGGTCAAATGCAAGGGATAAATTTGCCTATAGGGACAAAAACCCCTATAAAAACCCCTGTACCCAAATTAAAAATCCATCTACTTAACAATATTCGCGTTTAAAATAAATCACAAATCTTCTCTCTTGTCAGAAAATGGCATTGTGAGCAACAGTGAAAAGTAATACAAACTCCAAACAAAAGGTGTGCTTTTCAAACAGCGATTTTGTCCCTGGCCAATTACTTAACCTTCCTCAACTTTTCATGAAAACAAATATTCAAATAGAGGCGTAATAATGTTTTGAGCTGAGAGAAGGGACACAGCTCCAGTCGACTTGGTTAAATATGTATTATTTTTCAGGTTTTCAGGGTCAGTAACAGCCAATGTCGCTTTTTCATCGCCGACACTGAAAGTTTTATTGGGGTTGCTTGAAAGTCTGCAAGAAAATGTTACCGTGACCATGTCTTTTGTAATGTCACAGGGGCAATTTGAACTTTTGATCCCAGCGATATTAACCAAAAGGAATTCTAGTATTGTATTCTGAAACGGCTGAATCTGCTGAACATTGACATCTAAATTAAAATTGTGATTATATTTTAGCAAATGAAATAATGGCAATGACAGTTTGGATGGGTCCCTTTGTGTTCCCTAGAATTTAGAACATTTAAAGGTAAATTATGTAACGTTTTTTGACAAGGGGCCACAAACTGCTTTTTTCCATTCTCCCCATTGCTTTGCTTTGGAATATTCCGCAGTATAGCTTTAAACTCAATGTCATGCAATTTTAAGTTGCAAGTTTAAAAAGTCAAATTTCAAATAATTCACCACATACCTGTAGTACCTCTAACATCCATGCAACTCAATCATTTTTCAGAAATCATTCATCATTATTCTGCATGTTTTTTGTACTTGGTGTTAAAATGTCATGTGGTGCGACCGTCCGCCCTTAACTGAGTTTTAAACTTATTTTCTTCTACTTTTCTTTATTGGCATCTTTTCTGAAGTGTTTTTAGTCCCACATGAAATTTCAGCTTTTTTGAAGAGATATTTCCCCCTAATATTCAAACAAATATTGTCCAAACGTGTCAATTTTTTCACATTTCATGTTTTCATGTTTTCAAATATCAATGTTCATATTTCTCAGAACTTCCCAACCATGCTTTAGAAAATAAAAACATTTTAAGGTTATTCTTGGTTGCACCACGTGGCATTTTTTTAAGGTCTTTGCCAATTCATGTACATAAAAAAACAGAAAAAATGCTTAATACAAATGTCAAACATAGATTTATGCCTGACATTGTAAATATTTGAAAATGTTCAATAATAACTAAATTGAAAAATTTGCCTGTTGAAAATCCAAATGTCATTGACCCACTTATTGCATTGATACACTTATAGTTTTATTGTGTTCCTCAATGATTCCTTGAAAAACCTCCACAGTTCTGGCCTCTCATTTGGTCTGGTGGTCTTATCTATTTGTCTCTATGGCGATAAGTACATTTAAAAGCTGTAATTTGGAACATTTCAGACCAAGCAATATCTCCAGAGATGGGTTACATTTACTCAATAACATTCACTTGATTAAACCTTTAAAGAAATTGTCCTTTTCTACCAGCAGACTTTTACTCCTACTTGAGTAATATTTTTTGTGAAGTAACAGTTTCTTATGTGAGTAAAAGTTGTGGCTCGTCTTTTTACTATCAGTAAGTCTACAAATTCCAAAAGCTTTATGTGGACAATATGAAATTACTCGAACATTTGAGGTTCTTGGCAAAAGGAGAAAATTTAATTTGTCAACTGGACAAAAGTTTATTTAGGTCAAAATTGACAAATTGAATTTCCTCCTTTTGCCATGGATTCTGAGGGATTTTACAAACATTTGAGTTTCTTGCATCGCTCCTTCAGATACAGTATGTAGTTATTATTGAAGCTGATAAAAGTGGACGGACAAAACATGAAATAATGCACAAAATCTGGTATCTTCAAAGTATAAATCAGATACATCTTGACAGTTACTCTTCAAGTAAATCTAGTACATTTCTCAGACCACCACTTTGTACTACTTGAGTAATATTATTTTAAAGTAACATTACTCTTATCCCAAGACTAGAATGTGGCGGGTCCTTCAGCAGTAAAATGTTTCTATCAAAAGCAAACATGACTGCTTATACGTAAAAACTGCACACATTTTTGCAGAATTATCAATTGAAGCATCGAACTATGACTTATCTCAGGTAAAAGAAGTGAGATATTTTGTGCTGAATGTTCTGAGAATTTTGGAGAGGTGATGTCTTCCTCATTTGGATGGACTTTGGATGACTTTTCCGATCCCTGCACCTTCTGGATCCAGTCATAGTTCTAGACAACCTTGAAATCTAGGGCTATATTCCCCTTCTCCGTAGACATGCTTCGTAGAATATTATTTGAATGAATCCAGTTTGCAAATTGACTTTCCTAATAACCATTCCTCATGCATTCCTAAAAAGTGAGCAACATTTGTGATAACTTTCTCCTAACCTTAAGTATTCTGTGTGGGGAAAGTTGAAGCCACATCAGATGAGCTGGGGGAGCAGAGGCACACACCGTCCTGCTTCAAAACATGAATTATTTACCTCCCCGGGCTCAGACATTCTGCCATGATTCTAGTATCTCCACCTCCCCCTCCACCGTCCCACATCTACACCATCCCCCGACCTCACCACCACCCAAGGGACACCTCAGCGGCACCTTCACCCCTCCCTCACCCTCACCCGCTCCTTCTTTACTGTCAGAACCAGCAGATAAAGAAATATGGAGCGACGAGGAACCCGAGCTGTGGTGTAATTGGGGACAGTGTTGCATTGGTCACTGAGTTATGAAAAAATCTGCAGCTTAAGGCTATAACTTCATTTCTGACAGTTATTTTTGCTCTATGCTTTTTGAAAATGCTTTGTACACTCTGTCCCCAAGTCTGTGTGAAACCGAATTTTGATGCTAAGGAGTAGACTTGATTCTAGCATCACAATCATAATTAAAAACTCTTCTCTTAGACCAGACCTGGCCACATACAGACCTTGGGTTGACTCTGACCGGCCCGTTTATGCTAATTTGGAGTTACAAAATAAACAGATTTTATAATTTTACCTCATGCATGGACTAAAGCTGCATTACTTTTATTTTAGAGATGTTTTTAATTACTTTTTTGTAAGGTAACCTCACTATTTCATTGCTTAGTCATAACATACACTCTTACCAGTCTTACCAGCACGTCTAAACAATACTATTTACTGCTTTTTATTAAAAAATAGAATTAATATTATGCCAAAATGCTTAACTCAATTCGGCATAATATTGTATTTTAACTGCCTGTCACAATATTTACCTTTTAATGAACATTATTGATGAAATATTTGTTCATATTAAAGGCTAATTCATTTATAGTTGTTATATAGTACTACCCAGACTTCTAGTTGTGACAGTAATATTAGTTTAAAGATCCTGTATTACAGTGTTATAGTTATATAGTTATAGTTGTAGTTATAGTGCTGTTACCTCATCAAAAACAAACCTGGATTTGTGTTTTGTTTCATTCACACATGTTTGAGTAACTCTTTATTATTAGTCTGTCTACATCTCTAAAGCTCAAAATGGTTTGTTCCACCTTGTGATGTCATGAAGCCGTAGTTTTAAAGTTAGCAGCTACATTTTACCTTTGGTTCAGTAGAGGGGAATTCCACAGGGTTGAAATGATCCAAATGAATTCTAGTGAAAGTGTGTGGAGTTTAAAAACACAGTGGAGCACTTCCTGTATTACTACAAGACACCACAAAGTGACTCAGAATATACAGGGTTTGTGTGTTAAACATGTGCGAATGAAACAAAACACAACTCCAGGTTTGTTTGTGACGAGGAAACAACATTATAACAGCTCAGAAAACATTGTAATAGGGGCCCTTTAACGGTGTAACATCAAGCGTCGTATTTCACAATTCTTACCAATTTGACTGACGCTCTCCAGTGAATCTCTCTCTTTTCTTCTCCTCTGTCATTTCAGATTTCATCATCCACCCTTCACTTCTATAATTACACGAACAAAAGACGCGGAGGCTGCGCTGGCCCGTTAGCGGGGGTGTCTCTTTTCGCTAGCACGTCTCCGCTTGTTTACCGCGACTCCACGCTTGTTTTTGCAGTCTGGCCCCGCGCCGTCTGTGCAGCGCATCACGCCGCCCGCATTTTGTCCCTCGTTAGCCGTTAGCGCTCGCCGGCTCCCCCTCCCCGCACGTGTCTCCCGCTTATTACCGGCGACGTGGCGGGAGGCGTCCATGTTGGAAAGGGCTAATCAAACCGCGGCTAACGCTAATTGGTGACACTGGCGGAGACGAATCGCACGAAACCGAAAAGACCAGTGCATTAAGACTGTCATGTCCGTCGGGCGGAGGATCGAGGAGGACGGCGCCGACTGGTTTGTGATTAGTCAATGTACAATGCTCCCGTTGCTAGGTCAGAAATAGCGCGTTGCCACATTTTTATTCACAGCGCGGTTCTGGATGGAAAAGTTGGAAGCATGTCTTGTGTGGAGGGACTTGGAGGTCGCGGAGGTTAGGGGAGTTTGACCTATTGGAGCTATGCAAACTCGAATTCTGAGAAGACGATGGGTTTTAAATAGAAGTACTTGGCTCTCAGCTCTTGCAGGATGGTGCAGTGAATAAACGATAGCCACCGGTCTGGAGTTCGTGTCGTGGTTGGAAATTTTTTTGTGTTACTCACTTTTCTTCACGTTTTTCTAAATTATTTGAGCTCG
>JACN01060710.1:0-16702 GCA_000787155.1 Scartelaos histophorus | reverse complement strand
TATTGGCAGAAGGAAACTACTGATCATTTCAATCAATCAATTTTAGGTGTGTATTTTACACTAGTATCAATATCTATATCAATATGTTTGCATGAAAACTGTTACTACCTCAACTACTCCATTTGATACTTGGGTTTTTTGGTTTCAGTGAACGATGTCCATCACTTCCTTCATCTCTACTTTCAGTTTTAAGCTCTATATCCTTCTACTTGATCATTAATAGGGATTTAACTTCAGGTTCATCTAGTTTAAAATATAAAAATAATTCTGAGCAGTTAAATAATAAATCCACTGAAATAAGCGTATAACTAAGCCAATGAAATATATGATGTCGACTTCCTGGTCTCATTATATATTGACTTCAGCTCTTTCTGTAGCCCCAGGTGCCTTTGGCCTGAGATCACTTTGTACTGCAGATTTACACTGTTGACCGCGGCACTTTCTCTCACCTTCTCTATGAGACCAGCCATCACTCCTTCACCCTAATGACCCTTCACCTCCACCCCTCCTCTACCACCCTCCTCACCCGTCACCCACCCCCCCAGCCCCATCAGAGAAATGCAGACTTCACAACACAAAGTCCTTCATCAGTGCTGATTTATTCCCAGTCGCAGAACGTGTTAATTACATAGAATGGATCGATAGCTCCACTAAACGCCGCCTCGGAGAAAGAGCGGTGAGTGTTGTGGAGTACGCGGGTCTCGGCGCTGTTAGTACACTGTGTCTGCCCCCGTGTGATGGATGGGCCGGCCTGGCGGGGCATCTGGAGTGTTTTACAGGAGCTGAGGAGTGAAGGTTCAGCTATAGGTCAAGAGAAGGGCAAAGGCTGAGCCAGCAGATGTACAGTGGTCAGCGAGGACTGTAGCTCTTGTCTTGTACAACAGTATAGGTCCAGGGGCGTCCAAACTATGGCCTCCTGATGAAGAGATCCAAATGACCACAGGCTGTTGAAATCTTACTATAACCTCCATAATAAATATTCCTTGTGATACATCTTTGAAATGAATCCTCCAAACCTCATTAAAGGTACAATAGCTGCCTCAAAACTCTGCAAATTCTCATTGGATTATGACTCATTGGCTGTTACCGCTTTGTTCGACTCCACGTATTATGAAATGTAATTAAAAGCATCTGCGTGGAGAGACAGTTTAGTTCAAACAAAAACAAACAGATGGGAGACACAGCATCTGGACACATGCCTGCTGCTTCATTCACAATATATATTCCTTCTAATTGCCAATTTAGATTTTCTACCAGATGCCCTGCCTAACAATACAATTTAACAAGAGTTCATCGGTTTATGTTTCTTTTTTCGAACTACTTTCTGCATTTTAGATACCAACAGAAGACATGAAATATACGTATATATGGCAAGGCAAGAGAGATGATTTTTTTTTTTTTACTGTAAGTGGGCTCGCCTCTCCGCAGAATCTGACCTGTAACTTTTTTCCATTGAAATAGATACATTCAGTGTTATATTGTGGTACATGGAGGTAAGCAATGAGATCTCCACGGAGACGAGCAGATGGTGAAAATGTAATGACAAAACTATGATTTTTTTTATTTTTTTTTTTATGACCAAAGAGATAAGTGCAGATTACATCCATATTACCTATGATACCATACAATTTTCAGTGTTTTTAAGGTATTTTTCCTGCCTACTTAACTTTGGATTAACCAGTTTTCCCTGGATTAAATACCTTCCAACTGTATTAACTATATTTCCTTTGATTAACTTAACTGTAACAGTATCATCATGAACTATATACAGCTACTGGACTGGTTTCTTCCTTAATCAAGCCAACATCATAATTGTTTTTTCCTGTCTTTATTTGTTATCATTTGTCTAATTTATTTAAATAGAATTATCACAAAAAACGATTCTATTCACTCATACCTCGTGCTCCTTAAAGAACAGATCTGTTGCTGCTAAACTGTAGCCACAGTCTGCTCTCTAGCCCTAAATTGCGTTACAGACTGTACAAACTTTAAAAAAAATTATATACAAGTTTAAAAATATAACAAAATGCTCAAAATACTGCGAAAATCATGCATTTCTACAGCGAGTGAGCTCATCTCTCCACAGATCTGACCTGGAGGCATGTTAAGCTTGTCTGCACTGTGATATAGATAAGTTTAATGCTATACTGTGGAACATTCTAGACAAAGCAATAGCATTTCCATGAAGACGAGTAAGCGGCAGAGCGTCCACCAGAAAGTTAAACAGTGCACTTTTAAGATTTATTTTACAAAATGTTCATAAAAATGTGTCCGCTAATAGACCTAAACTGAAAATTTGCCATTTTGGGATGAAATCTTGACCAAAACAATCCCCATTTTTCTATTGTTTCTTGCCAAATTTAACACTGCTCCCTACCAGCCCTCTTCTCAATTGCTTTTCTTCTAGCATTCACAATACACAACAGGCGTTTCCAAAGTCTTTGTCCAAACCCTTCCATTAAATAAGCAGGTAGTCAACCAGAATAATACGCCACAATACAGCTCGGTGGTCGGCCATGGAATAACGCATTCTTCTAATCGACTTAAAAAACGAATTATCATGGCAAACACATTTTGTTTGCAATGATTAGACATTCTAGTTTTGGTCATTTGCGGATACGACGGGGGGTCTACTTACCGCCATCTGAATCGTCTAAAAGCGCATTTATGTGGGCTGGCTCCAGTGGACAAGGATGGATTGGACTGAAGATGTGAGAAATGAACAAACAGTGAAATCACGATTCCAATTTCCGGACCTGCCTTAGGGTTACTGAATGCATCATCATATCCGGAGGTATACATATAGATAACATATAATATTTTGAAAGCGAAGGCAGCCACCGTGACCGGCCAAATGACTAGTGGATATATGTGCTAAATTGCTGGAGATGACACTGGCTGTTGTGGAAAAGCCATTTGCCAAACATGGACATTAGAAGTAATAGTAGCTTGAGGATGGTTCAATGCAAGTAAAATTGCACTATTTATAAAGCAGAGATATGAACAACACTTGATGTATAATGCATTTCACAGACGCACAGTCCTGCTCAGATACGGGAGGCATCAAAACTTGTAATTTGAGGCTAAAAAGCAGATAAATAGAGATTTTGGAATGTTTTTGATCCAAATGTCCTACCGTATTGTATCGTGAATAGTTGATAGAACAGGTGATCAAAAGGACTTGTTTAGACTTAGATATGGAAGATAATTTGTTCCATTAGACTTAGAATTTTAAATACTTTGAATTCTTTAACTCTGAAAAAACATGTTTGAATTATTTTTATTCTGAATTTTAGTTGCTGAAAATGTAAGTATACTTTTCAATATCTGTCAAAATTTTACCTTTTTAATATTAGCACAGATAATTTTCAACAGTCAAAATCCAGAGTGTAAGTTTTGGAGCAAAGCAATCGATCCTGAGTAAGTGAGGAGGACAAAGGCTGTTTCCTATTGGCTGTTCTCATTTGTGGGCGGGGTTTACACTTAACAAATTACAAAGATGAGGTTTAATGAGGCTTATTATGATACTATATATCACTTCACTGCTCCATTTCCAGTGTGTTACTAAGTTGGATCAGATCACTCTGGATCGATTGCTTCTGGCTTGGCATCTCCGATCTTTGCTGCAAATTTCTTTCACTGCAAATTTTACAGTCTGAATTTTGACTGTTGAATTTGAGGGCTTGAAAATATATGTACTGAATATTTAAAAGGTGATTTAAAAACTTACTAAAATTCAGAATAAAAATAATTCAAACATGTTTTTTCAGAGTTGAGAAATCCAAAGCGAAAAATTCAAAGGGGTTTAAAATTCAAAATCAGATGGAACAAATTATCACACATATTGATCTATGAGAGAAATGTCTTGCTCAGTGGTAATCTAAAAAATCTAAAAAATTTTGAACTAGATAATTTCAATTATTGACCAATAACCCACCATATTATAACAAAAAACAAAATTTTTCTCTTTTTTTCTCTTGAAAGTGTTTTTTTTTAATCATCACATTTTCTGTCATGATTTAAACTGTGATATACTGTATTTATATTGTTATATTTCTGTTTTTTACTTGCCGATTGGTGACTTTCAGGGATGATATTATTGTCCCAGATAGGGGGGGGCAAGAGGCAGTTTTTCCCCATTAAATACATTGTACTTTGCCATAATATCTAAAAAATGTTGAACTAGACAATTTGTATTACTGACTTGATCCAATAACCCACTATATTACAACCAAAAACAGCATTTTTCTCTTTATTATATTATATTGTGATGTGTGAGCTACTGTGCCCAAATAATTTCCCTTGTGGATCAATAAAGTATCAGTAAAACATTCTTTCCTTTACACTGAGGCCATACAGGGATATCTAGCACCTTATTGAGCATGTTTCCCTTATTGCGTATTCTGTCCGTGAGCGCATTGACACCTAGCTGATATAGCTTTAACCCGCGTGGCATATTAATCATTTGTTGTTAAGTGTGCGCATAATTAAGTGCTGATCTCTGCTGTTGAACTTGCGAAACTCCGCCTCTGTAATTACCACTCTCCTCTTCAGACCGACCGAGTCTCGAAATAATACACGTTTAGTACATTACTGCAAGTCGTGTAGCTGTCGTCGACTTGTGTTATTTTTACCGCTGTTTCCCAGGTTTGATCACGGCCGCCCGCGACACAATATATTAAAACGGGCTGCAATTTGTGCTAATAAAGAGAAAATTTCAGACAGCTCCGTGTTAAGTTAATACGTGCATATGGCTGTATATTATGCGAGATGTCTTCACTGTGTTTGTGACGTACTGTAGATTAATGAGCTCATATTGTGCTATTTTCTGATCTATGTTATCAAGTTGTTTACTCATAAAAAATACAATAAATTAATAAATAAAAACTACCTGGAATTGTTTCATTCATACATGTTTAATACAGAAATCCTGAACTAAAAATACTCCGCTCCACCTTATGATGGATTATAACATGACTAAAAGCTTTAAACCAGTACCAAACCAGGACCAAACCAGGACCAAATCAGGACCAAACCAGGACCAAACCAGTACCAAACCAGTACCAAACCAGTACCAAACCAGTACCAAACCAGTACCAAACCAGTACCAAACCAATACCAAACCAGTACCAAACCAATACCAAACCAGGACTAAACTAGGACCAAAACAGGACTAAAACAGAACAGGACTCAGACGGGACTTGAATTTAGATGGATCCATTTAAAGCCGTTCCGTTCCATTTCAGACAGAGCAATAAAAGCCAATGTGTTTTTACAATACATGTTAAACAGATTATAGAAATATTGCGTAGTCTGCACAGTTGGGGGCACTACAGTACAATAAAAACATTAAAAATGGTGAATAAAACATGACATAACTGAGTTAACACCTCACAACAAGGTCCCGAGTTTAAAGGGTCTGAACCGATTGTATTTTCGCTCTGTACATCTGAGTAAAGTTTGTCTTACACCAGTAAAGATATGTTCTAGAAGCAGCTCTTGAGGTCAAAATAAGTCTTAAAGCATTTCATTTTCTGGCATTCAGGAAGTGCAGATTTAGCATGTTAGTTGTTGTTCTGTTTTTCACGTTTTAAAACAGTATAAATAAGGTACATTGCCTTTAAGTTAATTTACACATTTAGCTGCATAATATAAGACGCCTTGATTGTGTTTGTCAGTTGTTAGTTTAGAGTTGATGCAGTGGCATTAAATAAGGGAACATTGCAAGATTGCCAAGGCTGATTTCTGTCTATGTATAACAAGTCTCTTCAGAAAGTTTGAAATGTTTTTGTACCTCTACAATTTCCAATTATCTTTTCTTTGTGTCTGGGTGTATTGCTTTTTAAATATGAGGTATTTATTTTATTCATACGTTGCTTGCCATCTTCCATTGGGATCTCAAAGCATTAAAAGGCTCATATTATGTTATTTTCTGATGTATGTTAGAATGCAGACCCGGTGTTGTGTTTTGTTATATACCACCCTGCATATTTAGGCTTATTTTAAACAGAAAACACTTTGTTCCACCTTGTGATTTCATGGAAGTACCTCCATGGTAACTGGTGCACATACTGTACCTGTAGAACCCCCCATGTCACTGCAGTATCAGTAGTATCATCCCCACCTCCAAGTATATGCAGTCCTGACCATGCAACTGTGGTTAAAGCATGGGTCAAATGTACACAAAAAATACTGGGGTGTCAGTTACATCTAAAATAAAGATAATTACTGTAATCTGAAAACCTTTTGACTGTAATAGCAGCCTATCTAATCTGATTCAATATGACATAATTAGCACCACTTTCCTGTATAATGACCTTCCTGTCTTAAGTGGTCCAGTTCATGCAAAGACTTCCAAAGACATTCAGATCTCTGTGCAGGGAGATGAACGGAGCAGGTGAGCCTTTTGACAGGAGCAGACAGGAGCGTAAAACCCAGGAGCAGTCTACTTACTGATGCTAATGATGGGACTATACTATATGTCATTTTCCATTGTGCCCTGTGGTTGCCTAGTCCAGAATTATATCTGACATTTTGATACAGAGGGATTTCAGTCTGGTTCTGGCTTGAGTAACAGAGTGCGTCAGAGTCTGGACCAAACACGGCCATTCGATCAGATTTGTGTATTTCAGTGATGCGTGTGAAACAAAGGAGCTCATTGGTCGTCTGTCATTTTGAATAAAATTAAACTTCTCTCACCTCAGATTTTCACAGAGAGTTTACTGCTTTACTCATTGATTCTGCAGAAATAGTAAATGATCAGGCTTTACATCAAGGAACCGCTCACCCAGCGTACGCAGACACTGGAACCAAAGCGAATTGTTGCCCAAGGGCACAATGACAGCATTCATCCATGAGAGTTGCAATCACACCACCAACCTATGGGTTAGTGGATCTGACCACTCAACCAATGATGTTTATGTCGAAAGCAGGATTTGAACTGCCAACCTTCGGATCAGTGGAGAAACAATCTTAATCAATTGAATTACTGTCACTTGAAATCCACAATGTTTTTCCGTTCCATGTAATTTTTTTACAATTTTGTTGTTTTTTTTCCGGTGAACAGCCATATACCTATTTGTCACTTACATACACACATGTTACAATTATACAAACATACATACAGACCATAGACCGTATATATAAATGGACATAGCTAACGTGCTAGCCGCCGTGTACCAAATAGGAAGTGCTCCAGGCTCTTTTGGCTCCTTCTGGCTCCAATTGATTTACATTAACTTACATTTGGATCTTGTGGCTGTTCCTTCTGTAACTGCTGCTGTGGCCTCGTCATTTTGGTCTTAAAATTTCATAAAATCGCTACATGATCCTCATTTTGGTCTTAAAATTTCATAAAATCGCTCTACATGATCCTATTTCTCTATTTTGTTTCTCAAAATAATCCTATTCATAACGTAGGGTCTGGCTCCAGATTCGTTCCTTAAGCCTCATTTGACGTCACACTCGCTTAGTTCACTTCTTTTGCAGTCTATGATACAGACGGCCCATGCATGTCACCGATTGGCTAATCCACCTGTCAATCACACCCATCTGAACTCATGCTCCAGTGACCAGACTCACATGTTTGTAAAGCACTGGAGAAGTGTGTATTCTGGCTCCGAGTCGAAGAATGTGCCTTTCGGTGGCTCCAGTGTACAAGGCAGAATGGCGCCTCGATATTGAATGTGGGATTACTGCGCGGATATTACTATTCGATTTGCCCTGTTCTTCTAATTTCCTCCATTTGATTTGCAATAAGTGATTTTTTTTCCCCTTTTTTCCCTCAGAAACAAATGAATTGGCTGGTAATTCTGCAGTAGATGTCAGATTGTTCTACTTCCTCGCTCTCTTCTGAAAAACCTCTCGAGACCCACGCGTTGCACTGAATGATGGGAGCTCTTGTGGTGCAAATGAATTGATCCTAATACAAATGGTAAATGTAATCCCGCGTTAAGTGGCTGTTGCTTAATTTCATATTGATGAATGAACAGTCTGCTCTGAGCTTTAGAACAATGCTTTCTAATGAGAGTGGTGCTGATTGCAGATGCATTGATTGGTCGCTTTAAAGATCTCTCAAGGATCTCCAAGAGGGTCTCCAGAGAACATTTCAAATAGGGCTGATTCAACATTTTTGAACTTACAAAATGTCCTATTATTTTTGTTAGCTCCTCTGACTTTTTGCTTTGACACTACCCTCTTCAAATCTGAACTGCTAGACTTTCTCTGGAGCTGTCTCTACCATCGACATGACAATGGGATGTTTGGAGGAGCTGCAAAGTTTTTTTCTTTGTTTTGGGAAGTAAACAGAAGCAACACGAGGCTTGGGTTTGATGATGATTGGCTAAAATATGGACTGAGAAGAAAGAAAACCCCTAACTCTGGCCACTACTCTGTATATTTTTCTACTTGGGAAGTTAATGGCAGCAATAATACCAGTTTATGAAAGTTTTTTGTAGTTTTTTGTGCTAGAGTGGTTAGCTTTCATATAGACCGTTTGCAGGTCGGCGATTTTTTGCCTAACACTCAACTTCCGGTTGCCATCTTGGAGATATCATAAAACAGTAACAACTAGCTAAATACGATTTCAGATATATTTTTTTGTTGTTATGGCGATTCAAGTTAAACAAAAATCGGTTATATATGGGGGCACTCTCGAAAGTAAAGAGAAGGAAAGATACTTGAAAAAACTGTCTGACATTGACAATATTGACCCCTACGATGTTATTGATGGATCAACAGAGGAGAGTTTGTTGCCGTCCATCACGTATCCTGATATCGTGAACTATTTGCTGTATTCTCCTAGTCCATACACTTTGGATGATCTCAAAAGTTACAAAGGATTAGAAGCATATAACCAGTTTGTTTGTGGATGGGTGTCATCCGTCGCAACAAAGGTTGTCAACAACAAGTGTATCGTAAAAGCTAAGGTTAGTCTAAACTCTTACTAGTTGTTTTATAGTATAGATAGTAATACAGTCTACAGTGCTTGGCCTCATTGAAGTTTCAAGTTTAGTCACATAATCTATTCAATAAGTGACATTTAAGCTGACCACTAAACATTTAAGCTGACCCTGTAAAGTCCTGGTTAAGTTTGGCAAGCCATAGTCGGCACCTTTCTTCCGATAATTCTTTAATTTTATCCCCTTGTCCGGTTATTTTCTCAGGTAATCTATAAAAGGATCGATCACGCTCTCTGTCTGAACGAATATGAAAGCCTAACACTCGACAATAATTCACCATTTCTTCTTTTTTTTGACGCTGGAATACTCGAAATATTACTGGAAGTATTGCGCCGCCTATACCGCAGCGCATCCAGTATCTCCAACATGCCGATCCAGATTGTGACGTCATGTGCAAACGGTCTATACTACCCATCATACAATTGTGAATAAATGAATTTGTGGTCTTAATACAGCCAAACTTTCCTCAGGTTCATAGTTCCTGGGGTAGAGAACTCTCCACACTCTGTAGTGGTAAAATACTGTTATTGCCACAGCTGCCCTGGGACAGACCGCCAGAATCGAGGCTGCCAATCTGCGCCATCTGCCTCCGACACTCGCACACACTTTCACACCGTTCGCCGAAGCTTGTTGTTTTGTCGTTCGAAATCACCAATTATTCAGACATTTGTGAAAACACATTTACAAATATTATGTTCAATTTTCCACTGATTTATTGCTCTAAATGAGATTTTTCTGCAAGTTTAATGTCATTATGCTAACAGTGGGGCGTTGGGGCGCGCACTGTCGTCGCTGACAGCAGAAACAGTGGGGGAAGAGGCTGTTTGCTGCATGTTAATGGGCCCAAACACAAGACCCTCCTGACCCCTCCAGGACATTCGGGGTGGGGCTGATATGAAAGAGCAGAGAAGGTGGACCGGGCCCTGGTATTTGAGTCCGCTCTGTAAATCAGTGATCGTAGGTAAACAGATTAATTAAAAAGATAAAGCTGAAAATGAAGGTCAGGCTTCAGATGTTTGGCTAATGCACTGAGATAAGGAATGCTCAAAAGTAACTTAATTTTTAAAGCCTCAACAATGTGGAAATTTTAGAATGTGAGCTGACTTTTTTGTGATTCTTTAAAGGTGCTGCAGCTGATTTTAACACCGTCTTAAATCTTCGAAAGGGAGTTCATTTGCCACGGTTATTCCTCGCTTACTTGATGAGTTTCTAAATGCTTTAAAGGCCTTACAGGAGTTTGATCTCATGGTAATGCTAACAACAACTAGCATGATAAAGCGAGTGCTTCCTGATTCTCAGACAGTGAAATGGTTTAGATGCAGGCAGCTTTATTACGGCAGATTTATTTTGACCCCAGGAGCTGCTTATACAATATATACGAAACATTTTGCTCAGAAAGAAAGAAAGAAACTTATTTTTATTGGACTACATAGACACAGGGAGAACATGCAAACTCCACACAGAAAGCAACCTAAGCAACCTGGGGATTGAACCCTAAACCTTCTTGCGGTGAAGCCTAAGTCTTAGCCACTCAGATACCATGTCGCCAACACACTCTCGGTCTCATTTTGAACCATTTTAAACAAATCTGAGCTCCGTTTCTCTCTGATTAGTTTGTTAGAAAGATGACACAGGCCCTTTAATGATACCGACAACTGCCTAATTCATGACAACGCACGACTAAATGAAAGAATAAATAAAATCTCTCTTCCTTTTAAAAGAATAAAGCCTCGGTCCAGTCGAATGGTTCCCCTCTGCCGCCTGTACCCTGTGGTCTCCGGTGCTCTGTGTGATCATTGGTGTGATTTAGCTCCAGTAAAACTCGGTTAGCGGGGGTCAGTGGTGGAGCAGCCTTCCCATTCTGCACCTCTAATGCAATAAGAGCCGGCTCCACCTGCACCGCGCCCATTTGTTTGTCCCTTCGCTCACAAATTATATTTATTTCACCCACCTGCAGAGAGAGAGAGCTTCAGAAATCACCTCCACTGCCTCTGTGAGATTCAGGGCCAATATCCATTCATTTATTAGCATTATGGGAGGAAGCTGGTGGACCTGGGAGCGGTGTAATGATCGTTTGGCCAAAGTGCTAAGTACTCCACCACTCTGAAAGCCATGATTGTATAATAATCCTAAATGTTATGTGGAAAGGGAATGCAACTTTTCTGGTCAGGTGCGGGTTGCTTTATTGTCTTTGGTTTTAGTTTGGTTTTAAAAGCTCCACATTAGGCCTTTTTCTGATCTGTTATAAAGTATAGAGTTCTATTCTCAAACTAAAACGCTCTGTTCCATCTTGTGATGTGGTGGTACGAAGTGCTCCATTGTGTTTTTACACCATACACCTTCAGTAGAATCATTTGGAAGAGTTCAGCCCTGAAATTGCGAAACTCTACTGAAATAAATGTTAGGAATGCACCAATACAGTTACTCGTACTCATTAAACCACTATTACACAACACATTATCCCGGTTTCAGTATCCTGAATAAGCCAGTATCCCAGTTATGTGGAAAAAAAACAAGGAAAATAGCTTGAAAACCTGCATTCTTACAGTGAGCAGGCTCGCCTCTCCACAGATCTGTAACTTAGCCCAGCGATGTATCCATGGAGACAGAAAAGTGTAATGCCATACCATCCACAGAATCCACAGAACAATATTACATTAGTTAGTTTGCCCACTAACTGGAGAGATGTTGGTCCATTCCTCACGCAAACCCTTATTGTTGCTGTGTCCTTGAGCAAGACACTTCATCTCCTTTCCTCATTCCGATCACAGTGATATAACTGTGGTTGCGAGACAACGGAAAGCTCATATTCAATCTAAAACCTAGAATATGTATATATAGTATAAGCAAAAACAAATAAGAAATATATACTGTATGTAACTTTGCACCAGTATTTTCTTTTATATGAGGGATCTTTCTTTGTACTTTGGAAGCATAAAACATCGTATTTTTGCTGAGAAGTCACTATCCCAGAGTCTTTCTCAGATGAGTGATGTGCGGAGCTGTGGAGATAATGATTCATGGGTTTATGTAAATCTGCAGCAAACTGAGATTTCTTCAAGGAATACACATTTGCATTTAATCAAGGAACCCCCAGTCAACACACCACAATGTACCCAATGTTTATGTTATTTCCCATTGTGAAAATTACTCAAACGCAACACCCAAATCACTACTTAAAAAACAACCTAAAGATAAATACATATGGCTTTGAAAAGAACAGATTTTCAGGGGATTTAACCATGTTGCCTTAACTTAAATGCATCTTAACTTTGAAGCTCCGAATGTTTGGAACCTCATTTAAAGCAGTACAAGTTTGTTTGTTTGTAAGGAATCAGGGCTGGGTACGACTTTTACTTAGTTCTACTTATTAATGATGTACTTTTTACACATATTATGCATTATTTGTATTGTGATCGCCCTTTAATCAAACTCTTAACTACATTTGATGTCGTTTTTGAACTTAAAATAATAGTTTTATAGCGAATTAGACATTTTTCAGCTTCGTCTTGTATGAGGCTCCATCTATTGGGAATATAAAGAAATGCTTAAAAAAAGTCTCCTAATTAAAGACGCAATATGAAACTATGATTTTATGGTTCGTCAAATGCTTTTCTCCATGGAGATGTTATTGCTTTGTTTGGAATGTGGTTTTAAACATTTCTATCTTCATGGAGATCAAACAGGACAAGTGGAAATCTGTGGAAATTCAACTCCGCTCACGGTCACCTTCAAGGAACTTGCCCCTACATATTATAAGAATGCAATAAATTCAGTTTATGACAGAGATGTTCAGTCGGATGACGTTTTATGGACTTAAAACCGTCATCTGTTTCTACCTATGACACGACAATCCTGGGAAATTTGAAACCTTGCATGATTTGAGGCTCAGAGCCAAATGTTTGTTTACAGAGCTTTACTGAAACATGAAAGAAGCTAAATACAACTTCAGATATGTTTTTAATGAGGAAATAAAGTGATAAAAAGGTTTAAAACTCCAAGGAACTTGCCCCTACATATTATAAGAATGCAATAAATTCAGTTTATGACAGAGATGTTCAGTCGGATGACGTTTTATGGACTTAAAACCGTCATCTGTTTCTACCTATGACACGACAATCCTGTGAAATTTGAAACCTTGCATGATTTGAGGCTCAGAGCTAAATGTTTGTCTACAGAGCTTTACTGAAACATGAAATACAACTTCAGATATGTTGTTAATGAGGAACCAAAGTGATAAAAAGGTTTAAAATTCTGCTTTTGCAACTTTTAAACTTTTACTTTCACAGATATTTTTGATTTCTTCCATCTCAAACTCTCACAAAATACAAAATGCCTACATACTTGTCAGAAAGTTGCAACTTGTCAATACCTTACAACACAAATCAATTCGATATATATTTTTTATTTTGTTTACCCAATCTTTCCACATATTTTATCCTCACATAATAAGTTTCTGTTTGTGTTTTCGTGTGTTCATCTTTCCGAAACACCTGCTGCACCCCCCCTTGCTTTTTTGTGTATTTTATGCATGCAATCCACCACTGTGCAACTTGAATATGCATGTTTTCTCTCCTCTTCCTGTTTTCCTTCGACATCTGTCACACTCACCAATGCAAGAGGAAAAACATGGCGTACTAGCTTCTGAAAATGTATATCTCTCTGTATGTGACAGGTAGAGCTGATATGCAGTGGCACAGCTCCTTCTTCTTGTGGGATTTCCCTGTCTTGTTCCGCTGTTTAGATGCATTGATGGCTTATGGAGCACATGGGGGGGGGATCAGTGCTGCCATATGAGCTTGGCCCCGTCAGACCGGACCTTACCCGCGATGCCGATGGGTGCCATATTCGGTGTCAGCCCTGGCAGATCCGCTGACATTTAGCAGGCGGCTAACGTCCTGCCGCCGTGACAGCAGAAGCGCAGATAGGGGGAAAATCCCGCCGTGGATCAGCTCACCGAGGCAGAGAGAGAAAGATAGGGGATAAGACGTGATAATTGATAAGAATGGAGGATGTCTTGCGTTGCGCTTTTATCATTTTTGACAGCGCATTTTTTGCCTTTCAGATTTGCAGTGTCAACCTTATAACCTAAAGCCTTGCCTGGTTAGCCAAGACTACACATTTTTCTATTATAGCTTAACATATAGTCGTATGATGGCATGTTTGAATTCCGAAAGGGTTCATTTTATGCTATTTTATGATCTAAATCCATAAACCCTGCGCTTTTAGTTGCTCCACTGTGTTTTTAAAAGGTAAAAAAGCGCAAATCTTAAACGGCTTCAGTCTTAACGTATAATTGAATGCGTTTAGACTTTGAAGTTTTTGCGTTTGGTCAAGCTAAATATAACTGCTGTCACTCCGTCAGCGCCGTGTTACTGTTGCAGGCTTCAAATGATCATTTATGAAATCCCTGGATGTTGAAAAGAGCATACCGTTAGTTTTAAAAGGGATGAAAGACTAAACTAAAGCAACTTAAAAATGCAGAATCAAAGAATCAAAGGCTTTCTGAAGAGTTGCCACAGCTGCAGTAGTATGATTGCAGTATGTTAGAAGTACAAAATAAATTATAATTATTCTCAGTATATAATGGCTGCTGTGCACGATGTAATGGCTCAACGTGTAGAATGAAATAATTCAACTGAATTATATTTGGCACGGCACCCACATCGTTAGCGCCACTACTTCCTGTTCAAAATGAATGCATATTAAAGATAAGGCAGGGAACAGCGAGTTACAGTGGATGTAACTGACTGTTGTTAAAAAGTCCACAAATCAATTTAATATTTCAGCGGAGGATACTTCTCAAAGTCAAAGCGAACTTTATTGTCAGTCGTGTAAGACATCACACAGGGGATTGAAATTGCGATTCCCCAAAGTCCAAATGTGCAAACTGTGTTTCAAAATGTCACAAATGTAAGTATTCTACACATAAAAGTATTAGGGTTGTCTCAATGTGAATTAATTTGAGTTTTAATAGGTTTATTTGATATTTTATGCCCAGGAGCACATGAAAAACAGTCCTGGAACCATTTCGGAAAACGATTCCAACCCAACTCTGGTTTCTCCGAACTGCAAAATTCATCGTCTGAAACTTTTACAGCTTTCGCGAACCCTCTTTTCCCACGCCACTATGTTCTCGACGCCTTTGTTCAGACAGATATAAGACAGTTAAAGTTAAAGTGAAGCCAGCCTGACACATTATAGGGCACCTCGGATCCGAACGGCACGATCCGGTCTCACCCCGATCTCAGCTCTGATTGAAAATTACAGAGCGACTATTGTGCGGCGGCCTATGATATCACACCCTCCTATTATTTCACATGATCCGAAATGGATATCAAACCGACGCTGCAGTAATCACGTATTGGCATTCGCAAGGTCTTTCTCACATATATATTTTCTCCATATTGATCAGACATCTGAAGAGTGTCCAAAAGCGTGCAGCAGATCCAGCCTGTCGATCACGCGTGGAGCCGAGAGGATGAATAATGAATGGCCTCTTGACACACGGGCTGTTGTCGTCATAAATACTTTAGAGATTGCCTTTAATGAATCAATGTTCACGCTCCACTTATGCATATTTATAGACTGCAGTGTTTCTGAGAGTGAGGGATGTTTACGTCTCTGCGCTTTAATAGAAGACCCGTTAAAGTTTAATGAGAGGGAAGATGTTAAAGCTAGTGGTTATATGCGGTACTGCAAGAATAGCAGAAACGACAAGAATTAATGCAGTACTATTTTTGGTATTGGTGTGATGGCGATCAGAAATATAATGTATGAATGTGTTAGTCTTAAGGCAGCTGCACACGACAGGAGAATTTACCCGATTTTGGCCGCGATTTCTTCTCTTAGAGTTTTGGAAGGGGTGACTTTTTGTGTTCATTTGGGATTTTGAAGCCGTTGCGTTTCTCATGTGTGGCGTTAGTGTCAGATCATAACCACCGAACATCAGCAACACTATGGTAAAAGACAACGAAACAGAGCGTCGAGGTAGAAGAGTAACGGACACAGAGATGCAAGATACAAACTCGACTTACAGCGAAAATCAAGATTTTACCTCATTTCTACTCGACTTACAGCGAAAATCAAGATTTTATTCCTCATTTCTCGTAAAGTGGTGAAGAGCAGCATCTCATCCACGTTATCAAAAGAATTTGTGCTTCGCAAATAATGACATACAGTCCTTAAAACTCCGCTATTAATCCAGTTTGAGGAGCAATTTGAAAGTAAAAAGGCGAAATAGTTCCTCACGTGTGTCTGTTTACACACACAGATCACGAATCCGGGTGAAGCTGCAGATTGACGAAAAGTGACTCTACTCCTGTTGACTTTATTGTCAATCTTTTATGCGTATTATGTATCTGAAGTATTGCACCACATTTCACCAATACTAATACCACAGTTTTGACTTGTATCTACACTCGAAGTGCAGTACTCTGGTATTTTGAACACTTAAGAGTCTCAAAGCGAGTGGTTTTGCTGTAGACATGAAACAGCTGACGCCATCTTTTTTTCCTGTGGTCCGTAGACATATTCCGCTGCAGTCTTTGCGATCGGAGAGTTAAAGTCTCATCAGATTCTCCTCGTGTCTGTGGCGTTCGTTTGCGGTCGAACATTTAAAAGTCGCTTAAGACCGAAAAATCCTGTAGTTTAGTCTTTCCCATTTGCTTTTTATCTTGTGCGTTATTCATTCACTCTACATTCACCACCGCCAATCACCACATTCATACTAGTCAGTGTGG
>KN488168.1:2313-15803 GCA_000787155.1 Scartelaos histophorus | reverse complement strand
TTTTTATTTTTATTTTATTTTTTTATACTTTTTTAATTTTTATTTATTATTTATTTATCAGATTCAGACAGTTTTCCCAATTTATTACATTGTATTTAGTTATGAAATATCAAAAAGGTAATTTCATAAACGTTCTTATACTGACTAAGTTCTTAATTCACTGTATTACAACCAAAATATGCACTTAAATAACAGTTTCAATCATCCCCATCTACATTAAATAATTCCATTCGCAACAAAATGTGTATTTATGTTACTGTAAAAAAAAAATATTTAATAGTGTTGAACATGCACTGTTTTTGTGAGATTATTGAAAATTAAGTTGTGCCATTTCCAGTCCACTTTATTTCTATAGCACATTTCATAAACAGTTTCCAAAGTGTTGCACAAAAAAAAAGCACATTAAAAGCAACAACAGTAATATAATGATAAAATAAACGCTCATATTGGTTAAACGCATTGCGCTCATTTGTTACAAAAACCATTTCTGCGAGATATAACTCAAAATATCCACATTCCCTGCAGACGCTGAAAGGAGGAAATCTTTAGAAAGTTAAAAACGATGCATAATTCATTTATATATAATTGACTTTGTTAGTCTAAATATATCTGCCTGTTGTAATGAAAAAGACACTAAAGTGATCGTCTCCTGTTGTTGAGTCTGTGAACCAGGTGTTCCTCAAGGTCTAATGTCGTAAATAGAGATGTTTTACTGCACCATCATTATACTGCTCTTCATAAAGTTGTAAAAAGACGGTTTTCTTTTACAAAAATCCCATCAGTTTGCTAAGAAGTACATCGTTGGTAAAGTTTTTTTTGGGTGTGGAGCGTGTATTCTCCTTGCCTTGTGAACATTATTAACATATTATAGATTTAAGTGGTCATTATCGACGATTTATCGGTAAAGAAATCCAAAAGTTGTGGTTTAGCTAAGAGCATTAGCAGTCACAAAGCGCCGTCTCAAATATCCACTCCCATCGAGCGTCTTGCGAATCGCTTTTCTAACCCGAATCCCTCAACGACCAAAAAATGACACTTTCTTTCTGAACCGCCAACAACTCGGTGCAAACCTCGGGTCCATCCCTCACCCGCTCCTTACCTCCCCCTTCCCCCTTGGCGTCCTCCCCTCGTCCTCCCTTACCTCACCCGGGGAAGCCTATTTGTCCGCTTTAAGTGAAATCACTCAATTCTTCGTGCGGAGGGACTTTGGAGAGCGGTCGGTATCCAGTCAAGAGGCAGCGAGCAGGGGGGAAAAAGAAACCGGAGAGTACACGTATATGTGTGTGTCTCTCTCTGTGTGTGTGTGTGTGTGTGAGTGTGTGTGTGCGTACCGGAGAGAATGAGTCCACCTTCCAAATAAGTTCCATTAATCACAGGGCCGGAGTCTAATGTAACTAATATTTTACAATTAGAGGAGACAAGACAGAGCTGGGGGCCATCTATCTCCCTTATACCACATGATCATCGATTCATAAGAGAGAGGGAAGAAGGAGCAGGCCGGGGGAAGGCTGCGGCGGCGTTCAGGAGGAGAGCTCGCAGTCGTAATCACAGATGCTACGTGAGGAGAGGAGCAGGAGGCGCGGGACGGAGTGGACAAGCTGTCGTAGCGTTAGCGTTTGTTTGTGTATGTTATGGATACTCGTAATTAAGTGCGTAAGTGTGTTTTTGGTTTTGCTCGGTGTGTTTGCCTCGTGCAATAAGCTGCTTTGGAAATGAAGTAGAAGTAAGTTTTAAAGTACAAATAAAAGATGGAGGGTCTGTGTATCCATGGGTTTAAGAATGACAGTATTCGGAGAGCGGCTGATTTAAAACACTTAAAAGGGACATATTAGTGAATTCAGTTATTTAGTCTTTGTCTGAGATTGTGTGGAATTAAAAACTATACAGATAAAGGTACTACAAAAAGTTCTTGTTCTTATAACAGTTCTTCTGCCCATGTCCGTTCCAATAAACTAACAACAAATACGAATGAAAGATCTTTGATTACTGCAAACAACTCAAACGTGTAAAATCCTACCAGAAACGGCAAAATGTAAGAAGGTTAGAAATAAAAATTGAAACTATAGCTTGAGGGTGTTTCCGAGGAGTTAATATTTACTGCGGAGAGGGGGTAGAATAGACATAAAAAGTACTAACACTGTAAGTATAGTTTACCCTGTATTTTTTATATTGTGTTTTTCAGGTTTAGTTGTCATTTTTTGTAGTAAATGTTCAAAGACTTATAGCATAAAGTAGGCTCATACAGAATACCTCAAAATATGAAGAAGTGGTGGCTTGTCCTGTGAACTGTTGATATAATATAAATAAAGATAAATATGATATATTTCGAATAGGAAAAGGTCCTCAAAATGCTGGATAAGATAAAGCTGAAACCCATGAATCAGAAAAAGTAGTTTTGTATAATGTCTTATTGTTTGTCACTGAACCGAAATGTATTTATTTATTTATTTGATAGAGACAATGCACATTAATGAACATACGTATAAAACAAATGTAAATATGTAATATGAATGTTACAAAGCTCATTTTCATCCGTAGTCCCTCGGCAGGCAAATACATAAAAATACAACACACAACACAAGCAGCAAAAAAAAAAAAAAAAGTCTAGTGGTCACATGACTGGTTGGTTTTCAGCCATAGTTTGAGTTGTGTTTTAAAGCTGAAATGACAAACTATGAACTTATTTTGACAATGAGAGCCTAGAAAAATGGATAATAATACTAAATATAAACTTTTTGTGTTTCCTTTACTGGATGTTCTACAGTATTTAAACTGAAACATACATTTATAGAGAGAAGCAGGTGATTCCTTTAGGCCAAGTTACAGGTCAGATCTGTGAAAAGGCAAGCACGCTCTTAAGAAAAATGCATATTCTTCAAGGCATTTTAGCAAAAATAACAAAACTGTAAGTGAATAAATGCAGGTTAATGTTATTATGTGGATCTTTCTAAGCAAATAATGTCATTTCCATTGAGACAGTCTGGTGCAGGCCCACACAGATAAACCTGAACACTACACATTTAAGACTGTGGTGCATTTAAAGAGAAGTTACACATAAATAAATAAATAAATGAGAGCTGCAACACTAAAAATACATTTCTAGTGTCAATTAATAGAAATGAAAGCTCTTTTAAAAGACTGGAAATGGGGCATATGGGTAAAATGCATTGTGTCAGTTTTTATGTTCAGGATTTAGACTTTATAATAAGCACAATTTTTCTTGTCCTGATGCTGATTAGAGATGAGCAAATGTAAGGCGGCCATGTCTGTAAAGATGCACTCGTACCTAAGTATAGTTGTTCTGAAATCCTCAGTAAGCAGGTGTTGGGCCCAAGTCCAGATTTAACAAAAATAATGATGAGGAAAACAGGAAAGAATGTGAGTGTTTGCGGGAGCAGCAGTGGCACTTTTTTCATTGCATCTTTATAATTATCTGCCATATATGCTGGAATATATCTCCCTGTACTGGCACTTTAAACCAGCAAGTGTTGCCCATTGTCATTTCAAATGCATTAATCAGGTCAATAAGAACTTAAATAGAATATATATAAAGTCTAAATCCTTTAATACTAAATAATCATGGCTAAACAACACATTTTGCAAACATAAATAAATTTAAAAATCATATATGAGGCCAAACAATTATAATAGTATGTGTTTTCAATTGAGTTTTATTTACATTTATTATAATTTTTCCCTTTTTTTATTGCCATTAATGTATTTTTTCAATTAATTAAAACAATATCTCAATTTTTATAGTATATTTGAAATCTTTGTTGTAAAAAAAATACATTTTTTGAATATAAAAGTAAATAAAGTCCTCATCAAGCTTATCCTTTGGTTTCTTTCACCCCAGACGCCACAAACCTAAACCGGGCCATACCCTGGTCTGCTGGGCCCTCTAGTGGCTCTTCGTCACCACTGCACCTCTCCCTCTCCCTGCCACTCTAATGTAAAAGAGAAAGGGGGAAAATTAGAAGCAGCTGAACAAATGAGCAGAAAGACGGGTTCACTCGCGGGTCACCATCTGCCCGGCGACCAACCCGAAGCTGGCGCAGTGCTACAGTCATCTAAAAGACATCAATCCACACTCGGCACTGGCAAAGAGACGCGTAGACAATTATACAGGACGGGCACGCACACAAAAAACGCACACTTGCACACACGGCTGCACAACACGCATAGAGGGAAATGAGAGGAAATGGATACTGAGGAGAGAGAGAAAGAAAGAAAGAGGGGGGAGAGTAAATGAGAGAGAGAGAGAGTTAAATGAAGGGCAAAGAGCTATGTTCATCACACGCCGAAAGTGGTGGCTTCCAGTGTTGGGATTGCTTAGGCGAGTGTACTGAGGAGAGAGAAAGAGAGATATAGAATGAAAGATGGAAAGAGAGCGAGGGTTAAAGGAATGAAGGATGACCCCGTGTGTGTTTTCATCAGATACATGCCGGCACATACATATATCAAAGGGCATTTGGGTTTGGCTTGTCGAAAGGAGAGAAAATCAGACACTAATCGATGCTGAAACTATTCTCGGAACTAGATACTCATTTGAGCAGGTATCGATACTAAAAAAGTCACATTCATACACAGAAATGAGCCTTTAGAATGAACAAGTGTAAGGTACTAGTATCTATACATGGACATACACTATAGACTCAATTCACGCTTATATCACAAACCAGGAAGACGTTTGGAAAGAAGTGATTACAAGGATTTTCAACAGGCAAATTTAAAAATTTAGCGTCTATTGAACTTTTTCAAATATTTACAATGTCAGGTCTGCATAAATCTATGTTTGACATTTATATTAAGCATTTTCTGTGTTTTTTATGTGCATGAATTGGCTACGACCTTAAAAAATGTCATGTGGTGCGACTAAGAATAACCTTAAAATCGTTGATGACCATATTTGTTAGAATATTATGGGGGAAATATCTATTCAAAAAGGCTGAAATTTCATGTGGAACTTCAGAAAACACAAAACAAAAAAGAAAGAAACATTTGATTAGATTTAGAGTAATTTTAAATAAGTTTAAAAATCAGCAGTTAATAGCGGATGGTCGCACCACATGACAATTTCACTTTAAATATACAAAAAACATGCAGAATAACTAATGCAAAAAATGCTTTGGTTCTATAAAGGTGAGAGCTACTACAGGTATGTGGGGAATTATTATGAAATGTGAACCTTTTAAACTGAAGAACTGCAGTTTGACACACGTCATGACATTGATCCTTGCATGAATGTAATTGTTGATTGGCCAAACATAAGGGAACGCTACAGTGACATTTAGAAAACTGGACCATTTTCTCATTTTTCCCAGATTTCGTCCAACTTACTATCGCAAACAGAAGTGGTAATTGCTTCTTTGCAAACGTCTTGCGTGAATAGAGCCTTGAGACCAACGTGGAAAACTGTGGGATTACACCAATATAAGACCACATAGATGTATAAAAGAAAGTACCATGATTTAATGTTGAAAATGGCATTGCAGTATCAGTATTAAGTCTCACACACTTTAACTATACAAATAAAACAGAAAGTGTCTATTCCAATAAACTTACACCAAAAAAAAAAATCATTAAAAACAAAACGATAAAAGTAAAACATTTGATTAGTTCACAGTGCTTGGACGTGTATCCTAGCAGCAAAGAGTAAGGTTAGAATTAAAAAAAATAATAATTTATAGTTTGATTTGAATACTAATAGTGCAGAAAAAGATCAGAATTTCTAGTTTATTAAAAAGTATTAACATCGTAACTTATATTTTTTGTATAGTCCCTCACTTAAACAAGTTCATGTTTCCAATCTGAACAAATCTAGATAAGTATAAAAGTAGGTACATACAGAATACCTCAAATTATGAATATAAATGTGGCCTGTCCTGTAGATTTATTAAATTCAACTGTCATGTTTTTTGCAGCTTAACGACGTCACTTTTTTGGAGGATTTGTTCTCTTCGTGTTTCCATGTTATTGCCTGGAATGTTTCTTATGGTATTAAACGTATCTATCTTGCATCTATTCGGCTTGGGGACATTTTTATTGCTGAAGAAAGCCTCGTAGAACACATCCGTACTGCGGTCAGGGTCACCTCTCCGCAGATCTTCTTAATTAGCCCGGTTACGTCAGCTGCTTGTCTTCTTGGTGGAATATGTGTTTAATGCCGTACTGAGGAGCTTTCCAGGCAAAGAACATCTCCATGGAGACACGACAAGAAATGAAGAAATGGTACTTTGTTACCTTTAAATGACAATTAAGAACGTAGTGTAACTGAGTCGTTTTTCCAGTAGGAAGTAGTGTCATGATACTCACATTTTTAACTCAATTTTGCAGCTTTAGACTCAAAGGTTAGGGTTAGGTTGAGGGTTAGACTCCATACTGAGTTCCAATTCTGATTAGGGGTGTGCACGGCCATTTATCTGGCGATACGATACATATCACGATATACGATACAATGCAATATACCGCTGTACAAACTACATGTGCAAGATGATATATCGGGATTTATCAGTAATTTTGTATAATATTATGGTCGAGTGCACCTTTATGAGACCAACTTTGAATGAAATGCATTTAGTTTAATTTTTTAATCATCAGAATAGTAAATGGAACAGATTTTTTTCATGGAGAACATGATTTTAAAAAATAAATTCAGATACATTTTAAATCGATACAAGAATCGCGCAATGAAATATCGCGATATATCACTGAATTGATTTTTCTTACACCCCTAATTCTGATACCGCTGTTTATTTAGACAATAGAATGTCATTTTTAACATTAAATTGTAGTACTTCCTTTTATATTATCATATTCCCATGCACCGCAAATACATTTAAGACAAAAACTCTCAGAAAATGACTTAAAAGCAGTGAAATCATCTGTCCACGCGGCAAGATCATTTTACTTGACAAGTTATTTTAAAATAAACTACCTCTTGACTAGAATAAACCGTCTCTGAGCTAGTAAGTAGACGATAAATCTGAAAACAAGATGAATAACCTGATAAGTTTTAAAAGCTTGTCCAGATCAGATACAGCTCAAGATTATTCTAAAGCTATTTGGAAAAGGTTCATTTCTGTGACTTTTTAAGCTTTAATCCTTCCTCAAATCATTATCAAGTTTCGATACTGGTTTTCGTAATGATTAGGATCTGATTTTCAATACTCCCGACAAGCCTCGCGGACAGCACGGTAAAGTATAGTCTTGCAAACAAAATGTGGAAAATTGGATTAACCTGGCAAGACATCAGGTTTTCACGAGCCGTAGCCTATCAGTCAGAGTTACATAGGGGCCTGTGGTTAACCAAGTGCACTGTGCCTATAAAAGCCAGGCCCGTGTTCCATTTCCATGTCAGACCGACTTTGGCCTGGACGCACACGCTGTAATCATTTCAGGCCTATGTATTTTATAGAGGGAGCTGGCAGCGCCCCACATGCAGTAAGCTCCCTCGGTACGACATGCGAGCGGCGCTGAGGGTCAAAAGCCTCATGTATGCCTACACGTTCCCATATGGGCACATGAAATACCGGGCGGGCAAATCAGCTCCAGACCAGAACCATCCATAACATCCTCCACATCAGTGCGCGTGCGAGTGGAAAGCCGGGCTAACAGTTACTTTGTGCGGATGTGAGCGTTATTAGAACCAGGCCTACGGAGGTCTGAGGCACGAGGACCCCACATCTGGTCCGCTGCAGTTGATCCGTTTAAAAATTAGTCAGGCAGTGACCAGGGCAGCCTCCCAACAGACTGCAGCACTGTAAAATATTGTAGTACACAGCAGAAACTGGAGGGTTACAATTTCAGGGTAAAATATTTCAGAGTTTTATTTTAACACAATAAGAGTTGATATGGTTGAAGTTTATTCAGTTTCCCCTAAGGTTGATTTAACTTCCTTTAGTGTTAATTTGGCAGTTTTGTACCAGTTTTGTACATAATTTCACTTTAAATTAACTAAGATAAAGTGTAAAAATATCTGTGTTGTTTAGCTAAATCAAGATAACCCTACAAAGTGCCTTCCATTTACTCTCAAAATGTTAATATAACTCTTGATTTCGGGGTTAAACGGGAACTTTGGTCCAGTGTTACTAAATTAACATTTCCAAAAACGTTAAATTAACTCTGGAATAGATTGGACTCATTTAAACCTCGAGAAAATATTAAAAATGATTCTGTGAGAGTAAATTTTAACACGCTACTTTTTGTTGTTTAGGAGTAGAAGGAGAAAATACTAAAAACTAAATTATTGTTTGGTGGATTTTGTAATGTCAATTTGAAACATTTTGAGGAATAGAACAAACATCTAGTTGTCCTAACATATTATATAATATATTGTATGCCTTGTTTTAATTTATATGACAATATTTCAAATAATGTCGTACGTACTTCTTGTTTGTCAAAACTTTGAATTTCTTTTTTCTACAAATTTGAAAAAGAGTGCGTAGAATTTTAATTTCAAGTGTTATAGTGTCATCAATTACCAAATTTGGAATAGTTTTATTAAAAAACAAAAAACAGCAGTAGTAATAGTAAATAGTAGTAGTAGTAGTAGTAGTAGTGGGCAGTAAAACTATATAAACTATATTTGGTCTAACTTTTGTACCTTTTGCTTGTCTTTTCTTTTCAAAAATTCAACTTTTGGACTACTTCACTTCACTTTTTTTTTTTTTTTTTGCCATTTTCATTGCCAATTCACAAACACAAAATAATAGTAAAAAATGTAGGTAGGAAGGTATTAAAATACACTTGGACTATTTTAAAACCAACATATACACTGCAGCGCAAAACTAGCAAACAAACACATACCTTCCTAAAATAATCGCCCAAGTCACTTTTTGCCTAAATTTACTTTGCCATAATTTATGCCATAATTTCAATGTTGGGGGGAGTTTTTTGTGTTTCCTGAAAAACCTGAAAAAATGACTTACGCGATTATTTTAGGAAGGTGTCGATATTTAAATTTGGTCAAAGTGCGTCGTTTTAGTGCACATTTTTGAAAACCCGAGTCACATTATCACACAGTTATCTCATGTTAAATCTGACAGCTCCATTTGCTACACTTTGTACCGTAAATTGACTAAAGTCCTTTTTTTTACAGTGCGGTCTTCAGGGTCCTGGTTCCATTCATGAACCACGGATTGGGTTTCTGAACCACATAGAGCGAGACAGAGAGAGGCGAAAAAGAGAAGGAGGAGGAAGAGGAGGAGGAGGAGGGGGGTTCTCATCTACCAAACCGTAAAATATGTCCTCCTTTGAAAAGTGACTAGTGGAAGCATTACATTGGGGCCCTTATTTGATGTGTAGGAAGCCCTCAATGTTATTTTTAGAGGCCTGCCTTATTGAACGTACACATGTAGCCGGGGCACTGCTGACTGGAGTTTGATCTAACCACACACTGACATTAATCTCTCTGAACTTTCGCTCTGGTGTTTACTTTTTAACATCCCCTTCGCAGGCTCGGATCAAAAGCAACACGGCTCCCTGAACGCGCCATATGCTCGCGGTAGGTATAGATGGATGGTGGATGTGACGCAAAAGGCTCTGCCAGTGTGCAAAAGCGCTCATTTTTCCCACTCGGGGTAAAGACGTGAAGTAGGCCTGTCTCCTGGAGGTGATGCATGGGTTGAATCAAAGCGAGGAGGTGAAAAGTTGTGTCCTCTGAAAATCCTTGAACTGTAGTAAAGTAGATATATCCTGTATCCTATGTAGTAGATCTGTTTGAATAGTGAAGGGAGGTAAATACAAGTGTTGTAATGATTATTCTTTCATATTTTTATTGTAGATAATTCATTAAAAAGATAAAAAAAAAATCACTCTCAATCTTATAGTATGCCACAATTTTAACGTTACAGCACAATAAGTACACAGAAAGTACACAAACTGCACTGACTTGTCTTTTTTGCAGCCATCACTGGTGTTTGTGCGTTTGTTTTAGAATAAACAGATTAAGTAGCACGTTTATAATCATAAATTCAACCCTGCTTGGGCCAGGACATGCTGTTGTTGTGTCCTTGAACAGCACACTTCACCCACTGTTATATTGATGAGATAGATGCTGTTTAAACCCAGACTCAAAACGGTTCTGTTCAGCTCTGTCTTTTTAAGTTTTTGGTGATTATATATGTTTTGTATGGTATTATTATGTTGTATTGTGATTTTAATGTGATTTTACTTTAATTTTTTTATTCAATTTTGATTTTATTCTGTAAAGCACTTTGAATTATCTCGTGTACGACTTGTGCTATACAAATAAACTTGCCTTGTCTTGTATTTGTGTGGTATATGTTTTTACCATAAATACACTTTTTTACATACATTACATTTCAATATTAAAGGTACGATATGTGACTTTCCCGGTGTGGCATGTTGCTCACATTCCACATAAATATATAGCTAAAGCCGCACGTTGGAACATTATCCATTGAGACAAGTTTTATGTTATACTGTTGCGGGTTATAGCCAAACTTTAGGCCAAGTAAGAGTCTTGAGTTTTGTGGAGATGTGAGCTTGTTTAGAGTAAAGACACATGTTTTTCAGTGCAATTAACACAACCAAAATGTTTTAAAAAATAAATAAACTATTAACTAACTAACTTTTATTTTAGTGTATTTTTTGCTAAAATAAAGGTACATACTGTGGCTTTAAAGATGCATGTGAATGAATATCTATTTTCTTTTAACAGGTTTTGTTCATGGTAGAATGCAGTTTGATTTCTTGCCACTAGATGATGCCAAAAAGGTCAGTGACTAGTGATTTATAGTTGTTCAAACAATATTCAAATAGAAATAATGAAGCAGTTTTCAAATTGTTTGTAATATATGCAAAAAATCTTACCACCAAAATAAAAAAATAAAAAAATAAAAAAAAATCTTTATAAATTTTGAAATAGAACTTCAACTAATAGTATTTTTTTATGATTTTATTATTTTTTCATGCTCATAAAATAGTGAGACTTTAAATTTTTCTTTTTTTTTTTTTCTTTAAATATCAAAAAGGGATGCAGAAATGTGTTGTCTAACTGTGATTAGGACTTGACTAGACACATACAAAAAGACTTTTACAAAACATTAGCATTGTGGAATCAAAATGTCAAAAAATACACAATATTTGATTTTGCAAACGTAATGAAAAAGTCTGATTACTAAAACGACTGTTATAGTTGCAGTCCTAATATCTGCCCCAGTATGTTAGTTAGTACACACTGTCACGGCTACAGTTTCCATCTGAGCACCTAAGGGAGACAACACGGCGCAGCTTGTAATTTACTGCCTCTTCCACTCCATGATCACACTCTATGAAGCTTCACCGTCGATATGACTCAAGATAATAACTTCTCCAAACAGTTAGCTCATTCTCATCCCATCACTGTCACCGTCCTCCATTTTGAAAACCCACCTACGCACCTCCGAACAATAAAAAAAACCACACCGCCGCTCAGGAACGTTTTTTTTAAAGTTTGAATACATTTTATTTTTATTATAAGTACAGTTCAGTAGTTACAAAACGAAGCATCTGCCATGAGAATACAGCAAAACAGAAAAGTGTTGAGCTCACAAGACGCTTTTGTACATAACGTGAAGAGTGGAATGCTCATTTTAGCTGGTTTAGAGATGGAAATAAAGAGCCCAAGCTATACAGACTCTGGCCGTAGTTCTCTAGACTGGAAAATACCGTAAAAGGCCGACAGATCAGATTGGTCGAGCCGTTATATATTTCCAGAACACATCCATACACATTCCAACACATTGTTACAATACACTCTATTACTTTAGATGGAATCCCCTTCTTGGCATACGGAAATGATTAGATAGTCTTTATATATATATAAATCAGATATGATATTTACGGCAGAAAAAAAGTGGAATTCGGAGGCTGCAGATCAGAGGATTTGCATACAAAACGAAAACTAAAAATGGCGTAACAATTTGTCAAAGCCACATAGAATATTATAGAAGTGGAAAATTTGGACTATACACGCCGCATTGGAATTTTTTGTTTTATTTTTTCATATTACTATTTTTTTCCTCACAAAAAATGACGTTGAACAGTTCACAATGCCAAAGGGACGCACAAACACACACCTTCAGTTTAGTTAGTTAGCTAGTTTTGTACTGTATAAGTTGGATTTATAATACCGTCACAGTGCAAAATACCTCGGAGAACCCAAAAAAACATTGAAAGAAGTCCCTCTATGCATAAATGGTGTTTGTATATATGGGGGCGAATATGCTTGCAGCACAGAAGACGATTGTCATATTTTTTTTTTCGATTTTTTCGTTGATCGATACATGGAAGAAGGCATTAATGTACAGTACATATAAAAAAAAAGAAAAAGAAAATTCTAAAGTCTAAGGTCTAGCACGACTACATAGCTTTTTTTTCATAGAAGCGGTAACAGATGACTCGTATCTAAGGCTATACACAATATTTTTCCAGTTTTTTGTTCGTTTTTTTGACATTTTTTGATCTCGCCGTAAAGTAAATACATCAAACCAGTTTTCAGTAGTCAGTAACACTGTGCAACAATGAACGGTGGCAGTATCTTACAGATGTCCTTGAGGTTTTTTTCGACGTGAGCGATGGCAAAGAAACCAACATTTTTTCGTTTATTGAGACCATTTTTTATCTTTTGTTTTCGATGATATTTATCGACGACTCGGCCGTGTAAACTACTGTCACTTCTTCTCTCCACGGATGACTCAAAATGTTCCGTTTTGTTTTCTCTCGTATGTTTTGCACTACCGTAAATCTCTCTATGTACAGGTGAAAGACTTCATATATCGGAGAGCGGCCATCTTGGACCTGGTTATAGCACTCTATTTACACGTAGGGCAGTTTCAATAGTCATTTCCTTCATCTTAACAGCGCCATCGTCGGAAGGCTAAACGTCGCTATGGTTACGCCAACTGCCAGCTGTTCCGTGTGATTCCGAATCGGAGCGCAGATTGTCGTCTGTCCATTCGTTTCAATGGGAGATACAAGGAGCCACGATGTGCTTGGTCTTGGTCAACAGTCTTTTTCAATACATTCCCAGTTCAATTCAAACACAATGGAATTCCCAAGTGGATACCCAAGTCCTGCTTCCTCCATCCTTGCCGCTCGTAAGTACAAGATCAAGCGATATTTTGAAATGTTTCGAAAATAGGAAAAAAAAAAAAGGGTCCTAGGAATGTTTCAAAGTTCGCGGGGTTTTAATACGTGAAGTGCTAATCGAATAGTGCCACTAGAAAGTAAAAGAAAAAACATCGTATCATAGGAAGAACCGCAACGACGAAAGGGGGGGGCATCCAAATCACAGGAGACGAAAACAGGAAAGAAAATCTGCAGTTACTTTTTAGTGTCCTTCAAAAGTCACTATAGGTCCGGCGCACAAAAGGGTCCCCCCTGGAAACTGTCCCCCCGGTCCCAACTTTCCATCCTCTCCTCGGACATTGACGGTAGTATGTGTGATTTAAATAAAGTCTTTTTTTTTTTTTTAATAGTTTGTT
>JACN01081116.1:0-14249 GCA_000787155.1 Scartelaos histophorus | reverse complement strand
CCTCAGCTCCTCAACTCCTTAGTTCCTTGGCTCCTCAGCTCCACAACTCCTCAGTTCTTCATCTCCTCAGTTCCTCAACTCCTCAGTTCCTCAGCTTCAGCTCGTCCTTAACTCCTCGGCTCCTCAGCTTCTCAGCTCCTCAACTCTTCAGCTCCTCATCTCTTCAGCTCCTCAGCTCCTCATCTCCTCAGCTCGTCCAGTCAATTCCGCCCAGTCTGAGAACAAATACACTTTGAGTTCACGAGGCTTGAAACGATTAAAAGTCGAGAACCTTTCGTAAGACTATGGTTTCACTTGATATATAGTTTTGGCTTGAAAAATAACACTAACATTTTAATAACCTGCAAAATGTCTTGTTTGGAGACGATTTTACTCCACAGAATTTGAGGCTTTTGTTGTAAAGTTGTTTTTTGGTCCATGATACCTGCACTGTCTGGTCCTCATAGGCAGTTATTACTTTTGCGTACTCTTAAGTTAAAATGTTGGTTCTCTTCCTCCTTTCAGTGAATTTAAAGTGACAAAAGCTTTATGTGACAATATGAAATAATTTGAATTGGAATAATTTGCTTTTCTTGCACTGCTCCTTCAGATAAATGATGTTTGTCTCATTTTGTGCATGATTTAAAGTTTAGACTCCTTCAAATGACGTCAACTTCAAACTATTAACCAGATGTTACGTCCCAACAGTTACTCTTTAAGTTCTTCTTACGTGAGTAGTGTTTTTCCCAAATATGTTCTTACAATAACTTTCTTTTCTACATGAGTAAGTTTATTTTAAGAGAACTTGTAAGAAAAACGTAAAGAAAACAGGAATCTTGCTGCACGTACAGATAATTTCACTACTTTTAAGTCATTTTCAGATAGGTTTAAGTGTAAAGTGACATGCGCACCTCTCCACATGCATGTTCCAGGTAAAAGTGCTGCGCTGGTTTCACAGTTGTATGATAGGTATACACACACACACGCACGCACGCACACACACACGCACACACACACACACACACACGCACACACACACACACACACTCTCTCTCTCTCTCTCTCCATACATCATGTTCTGAGCGCTGATAAAAATACTCAGAGCAGAGCCAGCACCTGCTTTGCTCCTCATCAGGAGCTGTGGTTTCTGCGTCAGCGCAAAACTAAACTTACAAGAAACTTACACGCTCCATATTACGCTATTTTCTCATCTCTGTTAAAATGTTGTGTCCTCATTAACGTAAAACACAACTTCAGGAAGTAAAAACACTATAACCTGTCAAAAAATCACAAGAATCTGGTTTGTGTAATAAAGAGCGGCTAAGTTACACAGCAAAAAGTGAAGTGTTAAAATTGACAGAATCAATTTGAACATTTTCTCGGGGTTTATATGAGTCCAATTTGTTTCTGAGTTAATTTAACATTTTTTGTAACCATTATTTAAGTAACACTCGACCAAAGTTTCTGTTTAGCCCCAAAATCAAGAGTTAAATGAATGTTTTGAGAGTAAACAGATAACACTTTATAGGGTTATCCTGATTTAACTCCACATTTATTTAATTTTTTCTTTCTTTTTTCTTTTCTTTCTTTTTTTTTTTTTCATTTAAGATAAATTATGTACACATTTATGTACACAAAAATTATGTATGGTTGGTGGGAGGTGCCAAATTAACACTAAGTAAAGTTGAATTAACACTGGAGAGGTTGAATTAGCTTCAGTCATATCGATTCTGGCAAATAACTCCAACCCATTTAACTTTCAAACGGTTAAAAGAACAAGTCTTGTGTTAAAAACAACTCTGAAATATTTTACCCTGAAATTTTAACCCTCCAGTTTTTGCTGTGTGAGGAGGAGTTTGCATGTTCTTCCCATGCTGCGATTCTCATTCACTTTATTTATTTCATTTTTTTCCGCTGGTATTTAAAGCTGCACTGTGTAACTGGAACATGACATTATTATATTATTAGACACGTGGAGCAGTTCTGTCACTGTATTTACCCCCATGGCTAAACTACAGACTTCATATGAAAATACAAATGGGATTTCTTAATATCCCAGCGTTCAAGGCCAGACTGTTATTTAAACTGTGATTCTTATCTGGACTCGGTTTGTTCAATCTGCACGTCCAGCAGCAGAATTGAATTTGAGCATATATGAGACGCAGTAATGTTACGCAATGTAGTAATGTAATGTCTGTTAAATATGGAATGAACAGACTTGGATAAAAGTTGAAATGACATGGGATTTTTCAGTATAAAAGATCTACTCTGTAACTTTTCTGGTGCATTCACTGTTCCATCAATCTGTCCCAAGGCAGCTTTGGCTACAATAGTGTCTTGCCACCATCGAGTGTGGAGTGAGTGAATAATGAACAGTAAAAAAATGTATTGTCTGTTGCCTCTCCACAGATCTGACCTTGGTTCTGGTGTTGGCAGGGGTGCAGAGCCTTTTAAAAGACTTTTAATTATGAATCCCATTTGTGATTTTTCACTCTGCTCTACTGGAGTAGACTTGTAGGGTGAAATATTTTGCTTTAAAATCTGAAAAATAAAGAAATTAAATAAATATATAAATAAATTAATATATTTTAAAGTTAAAAATGCCCCATGTGGCAAACTGATCCCAGGGGTTATCACTAACAGACCTGGATTAGCGGTGTAGTTTTTGGGACATTCTAGCCCATTAAAGATGGGATATTCTGCAAAATACAATGTTCCCTCATGAAAACCCTGCCTGAAGAGAGTTTCAATGTCATTCATGCATGTTTGAGTCATCCAGTGATCTCTCCTGGACGGTGTTCAAACCCTCCTTATGGTTAACTGTAAGATTCTGTGCAATGGCAAAGGAGAAATTCAATTTAATTTTATCCAACTGGACAAAAGTTTTATTTTTTTGGTTGAATACATTTTGAAGCTCATCCAGGCTGCTTCTTCATTCTGGCCAGATGCTGGTGGACTCTGGTGGACACACAGTGGAGTTGTAAAGTCCATCCTCAGACCTAAATCAAAACAAAGAAAACACCAGGGACAATCAGGTCAGACCCAGAGGTGTGAAAGCTCCATCTGGGCCTGAGTGATGATGCTAATATGGCTCCCCACTTAGTGCAGTTCAAGAGCCCGAACAGAAACTGTAAAGTAGGTATGTCAGTATGTCAGAGTATTTAGCTCCTCCCTTCAGGCAGATATAAGGCAGTGTCCACCAGCATCTGACCACAACAGAAGGAGCAGCTTGGATGAGCTGCCAAACGTATTTGACCAAAATACATTTTTGTCCAGTAGACTAATTGAATTTCTCCTTTGTCCTGGATTCTACCTGGACGACTGAGGGATTTTACACTCATTCTGTGCAAAGCTTCGACCACAAGCCTACATCACCCACACTCCCACACGACAATTCACCATAAATATACAAAAACATGATACAAAACTGTACACTACAGCTTCACAAACCTGATGCGATGTGCAGTAGTTTCATTAGCTGAATGTGCTCATTGTGTTGTGATGGAGCTCTGAAGGGGGGGTGACTTTGTGCCGAGACCTAGACTGTGAAAAACAAAAATGAAACAATTTTGAAATAAAAGAATAAAAGGTAACATGGTGATCTATATGTTCTGTGTTTGTAGTTCATACCCCTAGAGAAGTAAAATCCCTCTTTAAAGGTGCAGGCTCAGTGCAACAAACACGACCTGCACACTTTTATTTGATCATTTCTGGTCTGTTTGTTGGCCACAAATTTACACAATGTAGTGTAAATGTAAATATATTCTTACATTCTGATAAAATATTCAATAAAAGGTTCAAAACTGTGTAGATTTAAAAGTCAAATGTTCAATGTGTCTGTGGTGAACAGTGAGTGATGACAGAAGAGGTCAAAGGTCATGGTAGAATCTGGTCCGTCATCAGGGTGGAGACAGATCAGGCGGAGCGGATCAGGCGGGACAGGAGTGGACTGACATGACGGGGTCCGGTCTCGGGTCCCTCCAGATCCGACCCGCCGCCATCTTTGCTCCTGTCATCGCTCAAGTCTGACAGAGGAGGGGTCAGAGGTCACCCAGAGAAATACAGGCGAAAACACAGAGCTGTGTGGAATTCAGAACAGTCCCTCGAGATAGCACATACTGGGAGGGGCTCCACTTACTGTAAGGAGAGCTCGGTTAGTAGAGACGTACGCCCACTTACCAGAAGGTTGCTACTGCTATTGTGTCCTTGGGCAAACTCTTCTCTCTCTGATGTATAAATGAGTTGTTGTGTACAAAAAAACAAAGGTTTCTTAATGTAAAACTCTTTGGTGTTTAAAGGACTCAGTGTTACGCTATTTTCTTTCTTTTTTTAAATTCATTTTGTGAACTTTTAAAACATCATATAGTGACAAAAAAAATTACAAAAATAACAAAACAAAAGCAGAAACTAACGGACACTATGTTGGTCCATCAATGCATGATAAAAAAATAAAGTTTCAGATAAGCTCGATTAGACCCTGCATTAGGTTTTAGCTCCAAAAGATGATTTTGGATTTGGAAGAAAAAGGAGATGTTTTAGAGGTTGCTCAAGCTGCATGAAATTTCTGGGAAATTGATTTTCTAAGTAATATTCTATATAATTTGTATGCAAGTTTCAGTTTGTCTTTGCAGAATAAAATTATAAATTATTGGAATATGTCTAATTGATTTGGTTCACTCTGTTATTGTAATTATCAAGTGTCTTGAGCAACCTCTAAATATTCATTAATTTACATAAAATTTGGACCCAAATATTTTTAGCCAGATATGGAACCAAATGCAGGGTTCTAATCTAGAGAATCTAAAACACCCTAAAGAAAACTGACACAAAATATAAATATAAATAAATGAGCACAGACTGGTCACAATTTAGACATCTAAACTAGTACCCAGGTGACCACTAATACCAAAACCAGTATCAAATATGTGCACCCATCCCGACGTGCATCAAGGCTGAAGAATTATCCACAGACCGATTAGAACCACACCCGGCCAAATAACCTCCGAACCATCCTGATCCACATTGGAACCAGCATGAGACCCCCCAAACCCTGAGACATCCACTGCCATCCTGCAGTGCAATTAATTATGACAGTATTTTATATATTTTATTTTATTTATTTACATAAATATGACTTCTAACTTAAAAAATGAGTAACAATTACTCAGTAAATTCATGTCTGTAAATTATAGTGGTGAGAGCATTTTTAATTAATACTGACAACTGAATGGGACCTGATGTTTCAGTAGTAAACTTTACTCAAAAAGTGCTGGTGCGAACTATTACAAGGCTCTTTTCTGGTAAATCTTAAATGTTTTTTTTTTTGTCCTATTGTGGGATTTGGCACTTTACTGTACTGTCTTTACAAAAAAAGAAGTTAAAGTACTTAAGAAGATAAAAATGAACAAGTTTGGTACAATTCCAAGTGTGTTTTTGATGAGGTAACAACATTAACACGTGACTTAAAGCTCACAAGAGTCACTTTAGTCTAATATAGGACCTTTAAAGAATGCAGCATCAGTGTAGGGTTGGCAGTTCCTCTCTCACTACCTCCACCTCTTGTGCCCTTGAGCAGCGCCTTGCCTCCAGTCAGTGTCTGTGTACATGACTGTATGAAATCTGGCTTATAACAATTATGCTTCCCCCTCCGCCCCCTGTGCCCTGTGCCTCTGTTCACTTTCATCTGCTCCGTCTTTGAGTGACACCCTCTATCTGCTTTGATCGCCCCCTCGCCCCATCTCCCCCCCGCCTGTCGCACTATCACGGCGCCTGCAGCCTCGCTCCACCAGGAGGCAGCGCGCGTCACTCTTATCACGCGCGCACTCCCGACGCCTGTAGCGCTTCCTGCTTCCTGCCCGAGGATAACCAATGACAGCTCTGCGCACCACACCCTCTCCGCCGACACCCCGGGCTGCACACACTGGGGGAGGAGGAGAATTTATTGTGCGTTTTTCCTGCAGGTGAACCATTTCTGTGAACTAAATGTAATTATTAGAACATAGAACAGCTTCGTTTGGAACGGTTTGCAGTTGTCCAAAGTTCTTATGCATTCAGAGCATCCTAATTATTCACCTCGATGAGTTTATAAGAGCAGATTTGATGTCACAGTAAAGCTAGCGACAACTGCAATAACCAACACACCTGATTATCGGATAACTTGATGCAGACAGCACACAGGGGACTTATTTTAATCTCCATAGCTTCATATACAAAATACTACGCTAAAACAAGACACATTTTGCTCAAATACATGGCAAAAATAGGTATTAGCAGCAGAATTAATGAGGGGTTACTGCATTTATGAGATAGTACTAAGCCTTGGAGCATGGAGGGTGTAGGCTTCTGAGCTAAATACTGTAAAACACACTATACAGTATGGATGTAACAATCAAAATATCGTGATATCACATCGTCGAAAGTCTCTCAATAATATCCTGGGCCAACACACTATCTGGAATCTCAAGTCCCTTTGCTTAAATTCATAGCTAGGGTTTCTATGTGATTTCAATGTCGCTCTTATTCTATAAAGCACTTTGGAATGACTTTACATATGAATTGTGCTGTAACAGAGGGAACAACACAGACCATGATCCTCTGGTGTTTGCTCTAATAACTGTTATTAAGCACTTTTAAATCTTCATTCTTCATATTCACCAAAGGATTTTCAAGGATTTTCAAGACTTTTAAAAAGAAAAAGTAGCATATTCACAATTTTGTAAACCTCCACAAAATAAATATCAAACAGTGAGTGCACATCGTGGAAATGTTGTATAGAAGAATTTTGATATTGTTACATCCCTAGTATATAGTGCTTTTTTGTTTCAAATGTAGACAATATTTAATTAAAAAAAGTGAAATCCCAAGGAGTCCAAAGGCAAGTTTAAGAATTAAAGGCACCAGAATGAGTCATGTGTGTTCTATAAACCAGGGGTCCCCAGCGCCCGGGCCATGGACCAGTACCAGGCCGTGGGTCATTTGGTACCGGTCCACAAAAGTGCGAACTCCCCTCCCATAACTAGGACTACACCAGGACTACACCAGAACTGACCCAGGACTAAAATCAGTACTAAAACCAGGATTTTAAACCATCTTCTCCAGTGCAGTGACATTTTGTCAGTGGTCCGTGGCACCAAACATTTTGGGGACCACTGCTTTAAAGGACGTTTCATGCTTCATAAAAAGTCAGAGTTTTCACCTCTATGAAGATTTCTTACAAACACATTTGTACGTAAAGGTCTGCTTACCAACAGTTTAACCAGTCATTCATGATGTTTCCTGAACTGAAAATGTTCCTCTGGAAAAAACAATCCCTCAAAATCAATGATGTTTCCTGAACTGAAAATGTTCCTTTTCAGTCTTTTCAATAATAACAATTTGGTGCATTACTCATTCATTCTGTACCATCCAAATCATTCTATGGCTGTTCAGGAAATGTGAAAGTGACTTTTTTCGCACTGATATCTAGTGTAAAAACTAATACTAAAACTAGTATTGATTGGCAAGATTTTGTGCTCCAACTATTGTACAAAGTAAAAAAGTACAGTAGAGTTACTTTTAATGAGAAAGATAATTCATTTTATACACATATACTGGTATCAGGGCTCCATCAGAAGTGAAAGAAAAATGCCAACACAAACATAAAAATGACCTACTATTGACTGATCCGTGCACTGTAACTTATTTCAGAAACTTACCAAACTATCCAATCTCGCTAAAATGACTTCTTTATGATGACTTCTTGTGAAATTTCTCAGCTTTGAAATTGGAATCCATTTTAATTATGTCCCCTATGGAGCTCGGTACGGCGCGACCCACTTTAAGACAAACTCCACCTGAATTCTGACACACATCAAACGTATGGAAATGTCTCCGTCTCCGCTCTTCTCAATGAGACCCACCCAATCCCGAGCGCTACTACGGGTGCCTCAGTGGCCCAGTTTAGCGGATTACAATCTCCTTTCACTGATGCAAAGTGATTGAATGGGAGGGAGTGGGTTTTGTAGAGTGGGATTAGGAGATTGGGAGTGTTTGGATGTCTTTAAAATGGTGTTGGGATATTCAAATGATGCTGAGTGCAGTAATTACAGACCCAAGCCTAATAATGTACGACCTAATTATTCCTGCGTAGAAGAGCAGGCTCCACGGGCGAGGCTGGTGCAGGGTTTTATAGAGATTATCACACATATTAATACGCCATTTGTGTTTTTCAATACATTTAGCTGAGTGTGTCTATATTTAAATGGCCAGTATAAATGAGATAACTGGAGTAATCTGATAACCCAATAATTAGATCTGATTTGTGGTGTGTGCTTATTTACACACTCACATTTACACATGTTTAACACTCAAACCCTGCAGATTTATACTCAGTTCTTCCTTGTGATGTCATGTGGTAATACAGGAAGTGCTCCACTGTGTTTCTAAACTCCACACACCTTCACTAGCCAAGTCCACTCCTCGGGATGTTTTTTGCCCCCTTTTTCCCTATTATTTCCTGTAATCTTATATCTTAGGCCATCTCAAGTCGATAGGGACCACCCCCAACTCAGCCCTGTTTGGTCTCAGGGCCCAAAAACACCCTAGAGAAAAGCTACCATTATGTAACTGTAAATATTAAGGTACCTCAACTGCATAAATGCTCAAATAACCCAACATTTTTGCATGGTGCATCCTGACATATGGGGAAACAAGCAGAAAAAATATTCTGGGGCTTGCTGCCTTTCTCCTGGCAAATATCACCCCCAACATACCCCAAAAGACACAAAAAAGTGTGTCTGCCTGACAAATTCTCATCAAAAGTGATAATTTTCAAGCATTGTGTTACATATATCACTGCCTCCAATGTAAACCTCCCCAAGTTTAGAAGCTTCAAGTTAAGTCCAAACTGACCTTTCTATCTGGAGGAGAACAGCTGCTATAACCAAAATTCTTCACTGCACCTCAAATGGGCAGAAAACAGAACTTTCAGGCATTACCATTTCATATGGGATTAAGAATACTTTTTCATATAAACAATATTTTAAATTAAATTTTAATGGCTGTTTGCTGCAGGTGTTTTGTTCCTTGTGGGATTTTTAGTTCTTTGGAGTGCCTGGATTTTGTTGTGTTTGAATTTTTTAAAGAGTTGACTTATGTACTTATTGACTGTTCTATCAGTCCTGGAATTGCTGATCTCTAACTCTGATGAAATAAAGGTTGAAAAAAAAAAAAAAGCATTTTGAGCTTTAAAGATGTAGACTAATAAAAAAAGAGTGAAGAGAGTCTAACATGTGTGAATGAAACAAAACACAACTCCACATCTGTTTTTGACTTAAAGCTCACAGGAATCAACTTTGGTTAATCTAGGACCCTTAAGGAGTGAAATATATTTTTATGATTTGTGACTTCATTTGGTAGAATCATAATTATTGTAAATACAAATTATAATTTTACACCAGTCAAGAAGCAATTTGAGTAAAAAAGCTGAAAAATCTGTTGAAAATGACAGGAAGTAGAGAGTTCTGAAACACACTGACGATGTCACACTGGGAGAATTCTGTCCAAAAGTCTGACATCATTTACACACAACAAACACAATGTTCTGATGATCTGAATATTAATCCATGTTTTCTTATATTTGTATTTGTCAGATAATAATTTCTGTGTACTTCAGAGGAGTGTTGGGTTTCTGTTTCTTTTCTCTTACATTTGCTTTAGTTCCTACACTTTAACACAGACGTGTGGAGGGGAAAGTCATTCAGATAACAGTGAATCTGTGTTTACAACACACGAGACTGAAATCATCTGAACTCACCTTTTCATACATAGACAATAACAGAGATATTATACTTTACCACACCGATAGAAGATAATACAGGTATTATATGTATAGAAGATAAAACCAGACATTTCACTCAGAGAATGCAGACAGTTTTTATGGAGTCTGAATGTGTTTCCATGGCTCACAAACAAAGAGAATGTTCTTTCAGCTGAAAAAGTCTTTCTGATTGGTTGAGACGAAGGAGGGTCTGGAAAGCAGAATTATACACAGAACTCAATTTGGCCAAAAAACGAGAGTTTAGTGAGAGCAGTGCAGTAATGACATTGCTTTATATAGAGCTTTTTGCACATGCACATTTAAACACACTTCAGAGCATTATTCTTTCTCTCTCTACACACCCTGTGGTGGTAAGTTACTAATGTAGCCGCAGCTGCCCTGGGGCAGACTGTCGGAGGCTGCACCATTGGCCCCTCCGACCCACACCAGCAGTCACACGCCACATTCATAATAAGCAATGTGGGTAAAGTGCCTTGCTTAAGTACACTACAATGTGCTTTTGGGTCTGCTGCCCAGTGTGGCACCTGGTGTTCCAGGTGGTCTCTAATCCCAGTGTTACCAGCCCAGCTTAGAGCAACACTCAAACACAGGAACTTTTATCATACAAACTAATGATGAGGATTTTGTGAGGAGGTTGCATGTTCCTGCACAATCCCCTGTGGAGACACGGGGCAGCCCCTCCTCCCTGTGTCCAGCAGGGGGCTCCTCACACTCTGGGGACAGATACACTGAGACTGATGCTGACATGAGAAAACTGGGAATTATGCAAATGATGTTTACGATAAACATAAAGAGAGTGGAATACATTTATACAGTGTGGAAGCTGCACAGCTCAGAGGAAGCCACGCACACAATCAACTCACATAAACACAACTTTTATTTCTTAACTTAGACTGTAGGACTAAGCTGTAATAGTTCTAATGTTAAAGAGTGTTTGTGTTTGTTTGGCTAAAGTTGAGCTGAGGTGTTTGGTGTCCTCAGTGAAGTTCAGCTGTGACTCAGACTGACACACACCACACCATCTGTAGCCCTGTGTATGTGTGTGTGTGTGTGTGTGTGTGTGATAGAAACATGAGAGGGACAGAGCTGTACTGGAGAATAACTTTTACTTTAATGATAAAGTATGAATGTTCTGCTTCCTGTTAGTCTCCATGGAGATGTTATTGCTTTCAGTATTCCACAGTATGACATTAAATCTATCTCCATAGAGACAGACAGGTATGTCCTGGCTCACAGTAGACTGATCTGTGTGTCACTCTGAATTGAGTTCTACACATGATCAATCTGGAGCTGCTCTCACTGAAACAGATCACAACCATGACGACTGTTTGAATCTGAACAGAGCCACATCAATGGAGCAAAACGAACAATCTAACTTTGGTTACACCCAGTTGAGAGAAAAGCACAGACATCTTCCCTGTCCACAAACGCACAAAGAGCTTCACTCTGAACTAAGTCTTCTGTACTGACACGAAAATAGTCTGAAGTACGTCTATTGGCGTCACCATGTTTGTTTTGGTTCATTTGGGCTTCTGCAAAACCTGTTGTTTGCTCCACCAGGTCAGGTGATAACATCAGTCCAAGTTGTAGGTCAGATCTGTGGATAGGAGCGCATTGTTTTCATGGTGTTTTTGACCAATCAATACACCCATAATCACAAAAATACAGGGAGTCTGCATGTCCTGCACTGGAAAAGTGATGTACTGTTACTTTAACTACAACACAAATGTAAAGTGTCTTCAGTCGAGTATTGAACTGCTCACCTTTCCATTAGGGGGCGAGCTTCTCTCTTACTATCAAGCACAAGCACCAGCGTACATCCCAGCCTTTATACGTGTCATATTTGTGTGCGTACATGAGTAATGGTCCATACCCCCTGCTTCCGAAGTCCTCGTGCCCGGCTCTGACCCCTCTTCTCTGGGTACATGTGCAGACACAGGCCCCTGGCAGCTCCACAAAGCTCAGCGTGTGTGTGAGTCTGTGATAAATGCCGCACTGCTATTATTCTGCACTTACTGTCCCCATTCATCACCAGAGCAGCAGCCAAATGAGCCGCTGCACCGCTCGGCTCCCAGGCTCCTGCTCCAGCCTCCAATTAACAACAAATAAATATATAATAAATATAAGGCTTCAAATGGCTCCAAATGAGGCCTGATTACAAAGTCTAGATTTGAAGGTGCACTGTGGAAATGTTCTATTCATGTATTTATTTGGCTGGGACAATGCAGTCAGATTAAGAAGACTGAAATTGACAAGTCAAATTATCTGCCAATGGAAGAAGTATTTTGGTTTTTTTTTTCTCTTAATTCAAACAACATTGTTTGAATTAATCAAAGAGTTGTTGCTTATCTCCTGTCGCCTTCTTAATGTGCCTAGAATGTTCCACAGCACCACCATGACCTTATGAATCTCTAGTCAAATTACAGATTAGTCATTGTCATTGTTGGCCCCTCCCCCTCACAGCCCTGACATCAGACGCCCACAGGTGCCAGGGTGAGGGCACCTGGCAGCCACAGTGACAATAAGATGCTCTCATCCCTGTGTGTGCCCTGCAGCTCTGTGGATGTCCTGTGGGCATCAGTTTGGTGTAGTTGGCATGAGTTTGTGGCTCTGTGTGACCCTCAGGCTGTGGTGTGACCAGCCTCCCCTCAGAGAGAGTACTTTTAGTACCTGTTTGACCAGGATGATGTGTGTTTGTGAAGGTTGCTGTGCCCCTGTCATCATGTTCAGGGCACTATTCATTCAAAGGACCCAAAGTTGCAGCAAAGATTGAAACTGATCGATTTCTACAAAAGTATTTATAAATAAATTAAAATATTTGTAACTTATGTCTATGTCATTTTTAGCTAGACCAGACCTGGGCATTGTCCAGCACCCCTTTAAGCTCATAATGGATGGACGAAGCATTGCTTTTATTTATTTTTTTTTATAATGGATGGACGAAGCATTGCTTTTATTTTATTTTTTTTTTTATGACACTTTTTATAAGGCAGCCTCACTTTTTCACTGCTTAGTCATAACATACACTCCAGTCCAGAACAATGCTGTTTACTGCTTTTTATGAAGAAATACAATTAATCTTAAACTGAATTGAGTTAAGCACTTTGGCCCGATGCTCTACAATATTTTCTGTTTCTCATTTGCCCCATGGAAAAAAATAAGTGCCCACCCTTGAGCAAGACAAACCTGTTTGCCTTTTGTGTATGGTGAGACTGTTTAACCAGGGGGCGCAGCTGTTAAATATACCAAACTATACCAATAAATACAATCTGGCATCATAGCCCCCTCATGTGGTCACCTGTATATGGTCTTTCCATTTAACTATTTACATATTGTATTTTGTTTGTTTTGAATTGCACTTTCAAATGTCATTTGAAACTGATTTGAACACATTTTTCTTCTGTTAGCTTAAGGAAAAATGCTAAAAATAAAGTGGCTTTTTGAACCATGTAGATTAATTCTTCACTGTTCTCTGGAGTCCCTGTTTATGTGGACTGGGCCGGTGACATTTCATACGTTCACATGTGAGTTATGAAGAACATGTCCACACAGGAGAGACGTGAGCCTCACAGTTCTTCACAGCAGCATCTGGGCCTTTCCTCTAAAATGTGAACGGAGCGTCACAAATCCTGGACTTACAGAGGATAATTATGCCCCTCACTAACATTAATCTTTTATGATTTGGGAATCAACATTTTGAATTATGCACCAGGGCAAAATGCACAAGAGTGTTCTTCTAGAAGAGGGGGCATGGGGTAAGGGAGGCACTTCTAGACTGGCAAAAATAATAAAGATATGAACATGTTTGTATTAAAGTGACTTCTTAAAAACATTACATTAAACAGACTGCAGTGGTCCAAAGTCCAAAGCACTTTTCACAGAGAAGAGTTTTAACGTCACAAAATCTAACAGCAATAGCATGCAAAAGCTCACTTCCTGGTTCAATAAAACATATTATCAATGCAAGGCCAAGGTACAGGTCAGATCAGGGGAGAGGTGACCCTGTTCATAAACATATTTCAAGTTTTTTTTGTGAATATACACAGTAGATGCTTGTGATCTTTGTTAAATTGCTGTTACCTCATCTACATCAGACCTGGACTTGTGTTTTGTTTTAGTCACACATGTTTGAGTAACAGTCCCAAGTTCAAAATGCTCAATTCCACCTTGTGATGTCACGTAGTAGTAGCTTTAAAGTGAACATTTTTTTTTTACCTTTACAATGCTTAACAAATTTATTAGAGCACCTAAATAACTTCATAGTATATTGAAAACTTGTTTCAAATGAGCAATTTCATTGTTCTTCATTAAGAAATTGACCAATTGGAATAACAACTTGTTGACAAATAATAACAAAAATGTGAACATTTCATGTTCTCACCTTTGGTGCAGATAACAGCTGTATTCTTCACTGTTTTTCTGCCATTCTCTTTTGTTTTTGAGTCCAAATAGT
>KN488164.1:7728-19428 GCA_000787155.1 Scartelaos histophorus | reverse complement strand
TCAATTTTGTAATATTTTATTCTAAAAAGTTAGACTAGACCTAAATAAGTTAGACTATTTACAATCGTCATAGCAACGTGGCTTCTATCTTGACGGCTGAAGGTTTACACAGACATATTTGCAGTTTTAGAGTCACTATCTGCTATGTGAAGTCTATGTTCTAAAAAATAAGATAAAGTTTCTCACTCGAAGAACTCGCAGGTCTGGTTCCCGAAGCGCACGGTGACGCTGCTGCCGGCCCCCAGGTGCTCCCCCAGGATGGTCACTTTGGTCCCCCCAGACTCAGGCCCTCTGCTCGGGGACAAACCGGTCACTGTGGGGGTCTGAAAACACATAAAGCACATATGAACTATTATATTACTTAACAACTCAATAGAACCAGATGCCCTTCCTGTTGCAACTAACAATGGGCAATGTATGTTTCAGAATTCTGGGATTTATTTGAGTTTTATTTGTAAATTAAATGTTACTTACATGTTACATCATTCCATTGTACTCACTTCAATGTATTTGTACTCGATTTCAGTAACAAACTAAGCTTGGGTACCTGTTGAGACCACATACTAGCGTTCCTTTAATGTCTGTTACAAAAAAAAAAAAGAAAAAGGAGTGAATAGCTTTTGGTTGAATCCACTTAAACCCAGTTACTGTGGCTGTCAGCTGAAGACAGTGAAAAGTAGAAAGAGGATCAAACCAGCGGCGCTCTCAGTCCCTGCGAGACTCTTGTGTCTTTAAGTGTCTGTGTCTGAGAGGCTTTTTACACACACCCTGAACGCGTCTTCATGTTTACAGCTCGCGCACATGCACACGAATACCGCGCTGACGCTGTACATGCACAATACGACTACTTCGACTGCACTTTGACTTGTGTTTTCAGGTTCCGGTTGGTTTCCTCGCTCGTATTTCGTTGTAAGTCTTGTTTTAAAGGATCCGTATGGGCATCGTCTATGGCTTCCACCCTGAGAATTGATTTATTTATGCGTTTTTCTTAAAGCGGGGGTCATTTTTAAGACTTTTGACCTTTCTGAAGATACACTTTTTTGCATTGTATTTCTAGTTGCTGTTTTTTATTTAATTAATCCCGTGTATAACAATGTACCTGTTCTTAATCAGTTTGTTTAGAAAGGATGTCCAGATGTTCTTAAGCTACATTCATTTTTTATAATTGAAATTTTATAACAAGTTCAATACAAGGAGCAATTTATGCACATTGAAGAGTTAAAATACAAGAATAAAAGAATATCCAAACAAAGAAACACTATATAACAGAAGGACTGGCCAGGAAGGGTCAGCAGAGCCTGAGCAGGGCATTTTGAGGGGGGTAACTACCCTCAGGACAAAAGTGTCCTTTATCTGTGACCTGTAGCCTCAAATTTGATCTGAATAACAGATTTAATAAACCAGAAAGTTTCCAAAGTGTTGCACATAATACCAATATTGAATTTACAAATAGGCTATGCTGTGTCATGCAATGAAAAAAATAAACAATGAAAAGCAATGAAACAAATACAAATAAAACTTGTAAGCTAAAGGTCTAAACCAGGACTAAGCACACACACCTTATCAAAACTGGGACTAAACCTGGAACTAAATATGAATTAGACCAGGACTGAGACAGAACTAAACCACATCAAAGCAGACTTAAAGCAAGTCTAAAGCCGGCCTAAAGCAGGTCTAAAGCAGGTCTAAAGCAGGTCTAAAGCAGTTTCTAAAGCAGGTCTAACTCAGGTCTAAAGCAGGTCTAAAGCAGTTTCTAAAGCAGGTCTAAAGCAGCTCTAAAGCAGGTCTAACTCAGGCCTTAAGCAGTTCTGAAGCAGGTCTAAAGTAGAACTAAACACCGTATCAAAACTGAGATTACCGTGGACCTAAACATGAACTAGACTTTTGTAAGCTAATATAAAATACTGGAAACCATTGTGTAACATTAAGTGAAGCAAAAAGTTGAGCAAAATGAAAAGAAATCTCCATGACGGCCACCCAGGTCCCAGGTATCCGACACTGAGATACAGAGTGGAGGGTTCAGGTTGGAGCAGGTCCTCATAAACGGTGTAATTAGTGAGTGTGTTAATTGTGTAGGAAACATTAGTGAAGGTGTAGACGGTGTGATCGGAGGAGAGGCAGTGTGCAGAGAACAAGCCTGGAGCAGAGCCAACCACAAACACGAGGAAAGAAGGCGACCGCTGTTTTAAAAGCCGCTTACAGATGGTTTTAAATGGACTTTTCTATTAGGGGCTAGTTTATTACTATGCAAGGCTGGATCTTATACCAACTTAAAATCCAATATATTATACCGAAGAAGTTTAAAGTGATTACCATACTCTAAAATGTTCTTTATGCTTAGAAAATAGGGCGTCTGGTGATCTCTATTCAGTTAATGTTAATGCTGTTTTTGTGTTTATGTGTTTGCAAATGCTGTTACTTTGAGACTTGTGAATTTGCATTTTCAAATTTGTAATTAAATGAAAGTCTATATTTAGAAATCTAATTTCCTAAAGTGAAGGTGATGTTATTCCAGTAGCTGCCAATTATTCGCAGTATGACTGATCACTCTTTGAAAAACACCATTAAATTCAGAAAAAAGGTTATACTTTTTAAAATATATTTCGACCAATTCCTGGCAACAACTTTTAGGCTCTGATTTACTATGCGAGCACACGTCACATCAAAAGTGGGACTAAACCTGGAATTCAATATGGACTAGACCAGGACTAAGACAGAACTAAACCAGATCAAAGCAGGTCTAAAGCAGGTCTAAAGCAGGTCTAAAGCAGGTCTAAAGCAGGTCTAAAGCAGGTCTAAAGCAGGTCTAAACCAGGACTTAACACATACACCTCATCAAAACTGGAACTACACCTGGAACTAAATATGGACTAAATCAGGACTAAAAAAGGATTAAACCAGAACTAATCTAGGTCTAAAACAGGACTAAACATGCACTCAACTCATCAAAACTGAGACTAAACCTGGAACTAAATATGGACTATACCAGCAGCAAACCAGAATTAAACCAGGTATAAACCAGTTCTAAACCAAGTCTAAACCACAACTAAAACAACTAACCAGGTCTAAACCTGGACTAAGCACACACACACCTTATCAAAACTGGTACTACACCTGCAACTAAATATGTACTAGACCAGGACTAAATCAGGATTACATAAACCAGGACTAAACCAGGATTAAACCAGGACTAAACCAGTTCTAAAGAGAACTAAACCAATATTAAACCAGATCTAAACCAGGACTAAACTTGGTCTAAGAATGCAACTAAACCTGGAACTAAATATGGACTATACCAGGATTAAACCAGAACTAAACCAGGTCTAAACCAGAACTAAACTAGGTTTAAATCGAGACTAAACCAGGATTTAACCAAGACTGGAACATGATCTAACCAGGACACAGCCAAGACATCTCTGATGTTTTTAGAAAGCTCGAAAACTCGTGTTTAGTATATCCGTGGGCTGAAGCTTTTTATGAAGACCTCTTCCCATTCAGCAGATATAATACTTTTGAATTTGAATGCCTTATTTTGCTGACGTAGGAGTGTTGCCATAGCATTAAAATTGTCAATGCCATTTTTCATGTTATACTTCATAAAGTTCATGTCAAAGCATTAACCTTATGTTCTGACCTATTCCTTGTAATACACCATGGAAAACATATTTGTCCTGAAATGAATATGAAGATAGAAGATATAAAACCAAAAGCATAAAAACTAACCAAGTGATGCAGTTAAAGGTGCACTATGTAACTTTTCTGGGGACTCTTCTGCTGTCACTTGCTTGTTTCTATGGAAATATTAAGACCGTGCCTAGAATGTTCCATGGTAGGTCATTAAACAGATTTATCTATCATCTGCAGCGTCATACTGTGGAACATTCCATTCAGAGCAATGACAAACCCACTGCAACAAGCAGGTAACGGAACCCCATCCAGAAGTTACACAATGCACCTTTAAGTGAATGTAATGCGCTATGCAAACTTTTATTACCCAAAAAAATGCTAACATTCCACTAATTCACTGACATGAACTCACTCCCAACTGAAATCCTCCAAAAATAGCCTCTAAAAGTTGCTGTGATGTGTGAACAAAAGTGAAGTTGAGAATCAGCGGCGCGCCTCAGACTGGAGCTGCCCTGTTTAATTACACTGTCAGTAGACATTGTTTGCCCGCGGCGCAAAGACAATTAGTTTTCCAGAAAAGAACAAATGACTGGTAATAGGACTAAGTGTATATTTATGGAGAGGGAGTGCGTTTGTGGAGGAGGTCTCACCACAAACGAGTAGAGCTGAGAGGATCGGGCCCTCAGCTCCGGTCTACAGTCCCCCACACAGAGCTGCACGGCCCCGGCCCTGCTGTCCGAAGGGGTGGAAGACATCTCACACACGATCCTAAAGGAAACACACAAGAAACAGGTACATGGATTTAGATAGAGAAGGAACATTTTGGGAAAAAAAAACACAACAACTTCATTTGGTATACAAGAACTACTACGTAAGGTACTGTGGGTTATATTTTTGCAATAGCCCCCAAAAGCAGTACTGGTACTTCAAAGAGTACTGAAAATGTGTACAAGTAAATTGTGATATATGCAACCATTACCATAGCAACCATTTCCATAGCAACCATTACCATATTCTAGCAGCATTACCAAAGTGATAGTGTGATGCAACCATACTGACGTTACCATAGTGGTGTTATCATTGTGGCGTTACCATTGTGATATAGTGACACTAAACTAGCAACTGTTACCATGCCAACCATTACCATACCAATTGCGAATATAGTGGCATTACAATCGTGCCATTACTATCAAGGCGTTTCCAGAGCTGTGCTACCATAGTGATACAGTGAGGCTATCATAGTGATATTAGCAATACCAACCTTTACCATGCCAACTGCTAATATAGTGGCGTTGTGCTGTTACCATAGTGATATAGTGACGCAAACATGGCGGCGTTACCAATAGCAACCATTAGCACAGCAACCGTTACCATAGCAACTGTTACATTAGTGATTATTGCCATAGTGGCGTAACCATGGTAGCGTTACAATGGTGGTGTTGCAATGGTGGTGTTACAATGGTGGCGTTACAATGGTGGCGTTACAATGGTGGCGTTACCATAGCAACTGTTACCATAGTGATTATTACCATAGTGGCGTTACCATAGCGGCGTTACAATAGTGGAGTTATAATAGTGGCGTTGCAATAGTGGCGTTACAATGGTGATGTTACAATGATGATGTTACAATGATGGCGTTACCATAGCAACTGTTAACCGCTACCATAGTGATCCAAAATGTATCTCTATCTCTAACCCTGACCCTAACATTTTTGACACACCTACAAGGAGTAGGAAACATAACAGTTGTAAACCCCTTTACTCCTGCTAAGTGAACGTCATCTCAGTTTAACACATTACAGTTCACATTGTCAGGTCGACAGTTAAAACTACAAGTCTTATATTGTGTTTATTTTGCTCACAAGTTTTCAGCAAAGTTCAGTTCAACTATTCTAAACACATCAAGCTTGGTATGGATTTGTCTGTAACTCAAAAAGCATTCTTCTTCTTCTTCTGTCTCTCCCATGTCAATACAAAGAGACATCGCCCCCTGCTCCTCTAATGATGGTATTTCAATGAGGCCCTCCTCCTACAAGCTCCCGGCATGAGTGCTGCTGGTACTACAACTTTAATGGAAATCCCAGTATTGGAATCGATTGAGTTTTATCATAGCATGCCGCTTGAGTGTCGGCGCGCCCTGCTGGTGACTAGATCAAATGACATAATAAAAGGAGGGAGGATATTGATCGGTGGAGTGGGACAGAATGAGAAGAAGGAGCGAAGAGGACAGAGATGGAGGTGTGGAGAGGTGGGTGGCGTCAAGGCTGTATTTTGTGTTACACGGTCTAAACGGCATCGGATTACTCCAAAGTACACGCTGGTACTACTTGAAATTACTTCTTCCATCTGCCTATCTTGTAACTTTTTAGAACAATGTTTAGTTAATGAATTTATTGAATATTTTTGCATGTTTTATCAAGCTCTTCCTATTAAGAGTGAAAATTTATGGGCAAATTTATGAGTTTAAAATAAGTTGGTGTATTCATGAGTTTCAGATTCCAGTTCGTAGGTGACATTTCGAGAACGTTTGGCCATTTTAAAGATATAAGACTACTTTGTTAACCGCTATGGCGACGACGCTTGTACTTCATCGCCCGTTTCGTCGTGTTTTGATGCCGTTATTCGTAAACAGACGTATATTGACGCATTCTCGGCTCTGATCAGACTCGGTCCTGCTAATCACCAGCACCGCTACAGAAGTGGTGTAATGTAAACAGGAGAGCATCAAAGTGAACGAGGAAATGCAATTAACCGTGGAACCGAAGCTATTCTCATCACTCCAAACAACACGGCGCTCACAGCTCAAGGTTGGGTTCGCATGACATCACTGTATTAGAGTCCCCTGAGTTTAATATCGGGCTAGAGGACAGTATGAATTACGGTTAAAATCTCGTAATTACTCGGCTTATCCGCATGGAACAAAACAGACGCAAAGTACATCATCTTCTCTGGTAATAGAAATAAACAAAAGTGAAATTATTTCTCACAATGGCTTCAGATTCAAGAAGAACTTAAGTAACAAGAGCCCTAAGATTCATAAAGTCTGACAAATCATGTTAAGGTTAAACATTTGTGGATCATAATTTCTTATAAAAACTGTAAATCTTGCATCGAGTTGTATGAATCTGATTTTCAATTATGATTTTATCGAATTCTCGAACATGAATGCGATACTGTCAGATAGGGGCCAAATTTTCCTATGATTATATTTTATTTTGCCATAAAATATCCAAAAGGTAAATGCAAAATGTTCATCCTGATCATTTCTATTTGCGATTACTCACTGTATAACAACAAAAATCTCCATTTTAACTTTTGATACTGATGCCGTCAACATTCCCTGGGAGTGTGAAGCTAACTGAAAGCACTGATCTGTCAGAATCTCAGTTAAAATGTAATGTATTAGAGTCCCCTGAGTTTAATATCGGGCTAGAGGACAGTGTGAATTACGGTTAAAATCTCGTAATTACTCGGCTTATCCGCATGGAACAAAACAGACGCAAAGTACATCATCTTCTCTGGTAATAGAAATAAACAAAAGTGAAATTATTTCTCACAATGGCTTCAGATTCAAGAAGAACTTAAGTAACAAGAGCCCTAAGATTCATAAAGTCTGACAAATCATGTTAAGGTTAAACATTTGTGGATCATAATTTCTTATAAAAACTGTAAATCTTGCATCGAGTTGTATGAATCTGATTTTCAATTATGATTTTATCGAATTCTCGAACATGAATGCGATACTGTCAGATAGGGGCCAAATTTTCCTATGATTATATTTTATTTTGCCATAAAATATCCAAAAGGTAAATGCAAAATGTTCATCCTGATCATTTCTATTTGCGATTACTCACTGTATAACAACAAAAATCTCCATTTTAACTTTTGATACTGATGCCGTCAACATTCCCTGGGAGTGTGAAGCTAACTGAAAGCACTGATCTGTCAGAATCTCAGTTAAAATGCAATCTGAACTTTATTTTAACATAATCTGAGGTGATTTAAGACGTGACTTAGCTGAAACTACAACAGATGAGCTGATTTCCCAACCTTTTTTGCATTACGGATCGACTTTATATATGACAATATTTTGCCGACCGGTGGTTAGGGGGACCTATATAATCCTTTTTTTTAAATTATTACACTCATCAAAAAAGGAAAATAAAACCACGAGTGCTCGTATTCATCACAAGCGCCTGAAAATGTGTTGTTTAAATCTATTTTGTATTTTTTTTGTAAGTTTTGAGACCATTTTTGGCATTTTTGTCAGCGTTTGCTAATTGTGTGCACTGTGTTACCATGGTAACTGCTGAAAATTCCTCCCATAAAGATGCATGTAGAAGTATCAATATTAATTTTAGCAGTCCCCAATCTGTAGCTTTTAAATGACTGTCCTTTAGAATATATTGATATATATATTGATCATCTGAAACAACGTAATTTGGCTTTCACTTCTGTCGCAAATACATTCAGACTGTTTTGAAATGAAATCGTCAAATAAAAGAAAAAGATACATAGAGACAGAGTTATGATTACAATACACGGAAATGGACAAAAATACGTAAAAATCTTTTGAATCAAGTAATATTTAGGACAACAGCGAGAGAATCATTTTGAATAGCGCAGTTTCGAAAGATGTCATCAAAGTTACCGGGCTGTCTCTCCCACAAAGAAAAGCTATTACTACAAATGACTCTTTGTGGAATGGTGAGGGAGATTTACTCACCAATATTTTTCTTTTTCATATCTCCAGTTTGAGCCACGCACCCACGGGCCTGCATTATACTCACTGAAATTTATGGAAAGCTGATTGGAACTTCTTATTTTGAAACCTGAGGCTAAACTGTGCAAACTTAATACAAACTAATGATCGCTGTGGTGCAAAGTACTGCAAGATAGTAGTACTAGCCTGAGGAAAAGTGTACTTCCTGACTGTGTAGGAGAGAAGGGGAAAATACAAAAACTTTTTCTTCAAAGCAGTAGTGGCCTTCACACACTCCTCTGAAGTGCAACATAAAAGGAGTATAAATATGTATACTTTTCACTGTGTTTTGGCCAATACGAGTCATCATGAAGCTACCGACTGAATTATAAGAGAAAAACAAACCAGGTATGAGGGTATAAACAACATGACCCCAAAAGACTAAAAAGTGGAGCCGGACAGTTACTTATACTTATATTTACTTGAGTAACTTTTAAAATGATATACTTTGCAGAATAGTTTCCGGACACAGTACTTTTATGCTATTTTCTGATCTAATGTCGTTTCTTTATCACAAACAGACCTGGAGTTGTGTTTCTAACTTGGCGGAAAGGTCAGTTTTGTGTAATATAACTTTTAAAATGAGTAGACGAAGAACTGACACGAGTAAGAGCAGCTTTACATTACAATGTTTCTAAAGTAGATACAGTGGTGCTTCGTTTCGACAGGAATGAACATTTTCTTACATTTCTCTCTTGTTTAAACACTCTCAAAGTTCAAACCTCTGTAGATTTAAAAAATAAGTAAAATCTTGTTAAAACTCTTTATGTAACGGACCGAAGATGAATTTATTCCTTAATGGCCGAGGAACTTCTACCTTCCTTCAGGATGTCCAGAAGTCCAACTTTTTGTGCAATGGTTGTATCTTCCTCTGCTTTTTGGGTCTTTGCCGGTGCAGAACATTTCCTCGTGAAAATGGGTTTTGTCAGGAAGAAAACTTGCAAACAAACAGCTCTTCAGAGTCCCGCTTCTAGCAATCCAACTTTTATGTACATTTCCTGTACTGTACAGGAGACCCGGCTCAGAGGAAATTGACTGACAGTACAGAGGAGATTGATTGACAGTGTCTACAGTCCCTTAGCCAATCAGGACGCACAACACGATGCGCAGGTTCTCCCTTAGCCAATCAGGAAGCAGAACACAATGCATGTTCATACACTTAAAAAAACATGCCAAAAAAAAATTTGCGAAACAGCAAGACCGCGAAAGGTGAACCATATTATAGCGAAAAAACAACTGTATACAAAATAGTCCTAGAAGAAAGTAAAAAAGTACTTGGGCAAACTACTACCCAAGTAAAAGTAACTATTTGTACATAAAATCAGATTTTTAAGTTGAAGTGAATGTAATGTGAAGAACAAACCAATAAATAAGGCACGGGATTAAATATTTTCAAAGGATAGACACAAAATTTACAAAAAACGAAACTTTTTTTTATAATTTGGTCACTTTTGAGGGAATGAATACCCAACTAACACAGAACAAAACTCAAGACACAATAGTAACAAAGTAGACCCAAGACATAACAAAATATAAAACTAACACACATACAAAACTAAAAATTAAACTCAAAATTTACAAAAAACGAAACTTTTTTTTATAATTTGGTCACTTTTGAGGGAATGAAAACCCAACCAACACAGAACAAAACAGACACAAGACACAATAGTAACAAAATAGACAGAAGACTTAACAAAATATAAAACTAACACACATACAAAACACCCCAAAAAACAAAAAACTAAACTTATATGTGGAGGAGCGGTGCAAAAAACACAAATCTTCAAATCATTTCATACTTGCAGACTTACAATGCAAAGAGGAACCTTTAACTCAAGTAAGAGTACAGTTACTTCCATAAAAATATAACTCAAGTACTAGTTAAAGTACGCTAGAAATGTACTCTGAAATGTAAGTGAGTACTACCCACCTATGATTTAGTGTTTTGCTCATTATTTTGGACAGATTTTGTGCATTATTTCACGTTTTGTCCTTCTAATAACATCTCATAAACCTGATTTAACGTATAGAGATGAATTCTTTGACTTGTCTCCCATTTGGATTAAAGTCCTGTCAGATCAGTGCGTCTCTGACAAATAGTCTGGTACAGCTGGAGCGGCGCGTAGTGAATTTTAATTATAACCGTGCGCTAAGTAGAAACTGATGCAAGTACAGTGCCGTGTCCTTGGCTCGGCGTATGATGTAAAGAGGGAGTTTTGAGGTCAAAGTCTCATTTATGTCCCGTCACTTTGAAATACAGCGGCTCCCGGGTTGCATTTCTAAATATATTCCAGGTTTGGTTCTAGTTTCGTCCTGATTTGGTCCTTTCCTGGTTAAATCCTGGTCTCGTCCTGGTTTATCCCGATGTATTCCCAGTTTTCATTGATTGATTCATTTTAATTTATTTATTTGTGCCAAGAAAGAAAGAATAACAACAGAAAAAACTTAAATTTATTCATTACATAGTTTCAAAAATGATGTGGTTGCTTATGTGCATTAGTCTTAAAACTTTACAAATATTCAAACACATCAAAATAAATGACTTTAACCCAATTTCTTTCTTTTTTTGCATTATCTTTTACAGTTATTAATCTTGCTATGACTGTAAAAACCATCAGATGTTTTTCTCCATGGAGATCTTACTGCTTTGTTTGGAATGTTTCACCGTATGGCTTTAAAACTAAGTTACAAGTCAGATCTGTGGAGAGGTGACCCCGTTCACAGTCAAAATCCCTGTTTTCTAGGTATTTTTGAGCGATAAAACCATCTGTAATTGAGGAAATGTAAGGTAAAGCTGTTTAATGTCATACCGTGGAACATTCCAGGCAGCGCAATGACGTATCCATAGCAACAAGCAGATCTGTGGAGTCAATCAGAAATGAATGCCTGTTTTGTAGGTATTTTTGAGCAATAAAACTACTTTTAACTACTCCCAACAAAAAAGTTACTAGTGCACCTTTAAGAAATGTCAAAACTCCCTGAGGGGCGTGATGCTAACTGGACGCACTGCTCTGTCAGAAGCTACTTAGGCTTTACAGAAACAGTCGCCACCTAACCTGAAAATGTGTTGTATAAATCCATTTTGTATTTTTCTCGAGTTTTGACCGTCTTAAAACTTTTTCGGCAGTGTTTGCTAACGTGTGCAGTGTCGCCATGGTAACCGCCTAACGTTCCATTGATATGCATGATATCATATGATATCATATTGATATTTCTTTGTTATTTCTTTCGTTATTTCACTACAAATCAATTGGTGAAACAAAAAGATTAAAACAGCATGAATAAAGAAAAGGTGTTTTGCTCAGCGGTCC
>KN488151.1:1368-14701 GCA_000787155.1 Scartelaos histophorus | reverse complement strand
TTAAACTCCATACACATTCAGTAGAATAATTTGGATAGCAATAGCAATACAGACTAAAAATAGTCCATATATTTACAAATAAGACATGTAGACTTACTCTGATGGTGATGGTGTGGTTGGGCACTACCTTCAGGTGAGACAGGGGAGGAGCACACTGAGGCATTCTGTTCAGCTCATCTATAGGCGTCCCCTGCCATCCTCGGTCCATATTATGCAGAGCAAAGGCTATACTGCACAATCACAAGAGAATCACATTTAAACCAAGTTTGTTTTGTTTAGCTTCCTGGTCCAAAAAGTTAAACTGATTCATAAATACCTTTCTGCCTGGCATAGGAATTGAGCTGATCCGGTTGATCCAGTGTGCACTGGTATCTGTGAATGTTCTGTTCCCATAGAAACAAGGCCTTCTCTTTCTTTGGCTGAACTTGGACACTCGGATCTGTCTGAACAAGCACTGCCTGCATGAGTCCCATCAGTGGAGCTGTGCAGGGTTCTACACCCCGGGCTGTCTGGACTTAGCATCTCTACATCATTAGGTGTCCTCACACCTTTTAAAGGACTACTACTAAGACACAAGATGAGTTTGGGGTTTGGTGAGTGGCCCACAGAGCAGCTGCTGGCACCAGGCTGGGGCGCAGGTGAACTGGCACTTGTTGCTCTCTGTCCTTTGGGACAAGTCTGACTTCTGCTGCTGGACTGAGAATGACCACATGCTACATCATTCTGTACACAAGCTGTTACCAAGTCATTTGGAGTGTCCAAGAGCCCCTCCTTTACAGCTGTTGGGCTTGTGTTAGGGATTGTATGGTTTACAATATCTGTTTTGGCATCAGCGGTGACACTGAAATAGAAACAACTGTTATAATCTGGTCAGTGATAACAGCAGATCTTAGAACAATAACATGCATCCATAATATATGTGCTCACCTTGTGTGAGGATCCATTCTTTCTTCTTTATTGACCAATTAAAGATGATTCCTGTGGGTTTCTACAGGTTCCTATACAAGTAGAAATGCATATAATTAATGTAGGCGTTAGAAAAATATGCAAGTAACAGTAAAAGAATGGAAAAGGCTATATTTAATGCTCACGCCATAACATAGGGTCTCTGTATCATTATACCACTCAGAAATTCTTGTAAACAATAAGCTAGCTAGTGTAAATAGCTCTGAACACCTCTCTGGAATTTACTTTACGCTACTCGCCATGTCAAATGAATAAACTGGCTGTATAGAAGGTCTATCATTCTGTGGTCCAGGACAGGAAGTCCAGAACAGGAGGTTTCAAGAGCAGTCATTTCTAGCTAGCATATTTGGATGTAAAGGTTAGCGTTGGGTAGCTAGCGTATCCACAAAAATATCTATACTCAGCCTGCAGGGAGAAAGACGTGGACTTACAAGCATACCGCTCAATGTGACAGTTCTTGGAGAGTATTTTACATGTTTTTTACTATAATCCTTTATTTCTATAGACAGGATAACGCCGCATTTCCTCCGTTCTGTTATTGCTTTACTTCCATCTGGTTTGCAGCTGCGGTACAGTACGGGGAATCCCCTGGCCAATCAGATCAGCGCTTTACTAAAAAGAGGCGGGACCAAGTGTTCGTATCCAGGCAACGCAGTCGTAAAGTCGTTTATAGTCGTGCCACATTTAAGGACACAGTAAAGAGTAAAATGACAGTGCTAATTGTGTAAATATTGAAGAATTTCGACATTGCTTTGTGATAATAAATAAATACCAAATACATTTTTTACACAATTTATTGTATTCATTAGTAAAACAATAATATACAAAAATACTGAAAGTGCAAATGTTACATTGATAAGCTAAATACTGATTTGGCAAAGTATAAAGTTGCTAAAAGCATCCAGTGTAATTCATGGCATATTTATAAAGTTGTTATCATTTTGGGTTGGTATTATTTTGTTTTGTTTTTTTTAGGAGAAAGGTTTTACAATCTTCATGGAGATGTAATTCTGTGAACATAAAGAAATAGGTTAGAATTACGTTTAAGAAAAATCATTATTTAGGCCATTTCATATAATTGTTATTTACAGGCAGTGAGTAGAATAGTATCCCTAGGAACAGGATCACCAGCAGAAGGATAACTCCTATGATGAAAACCCATTTGAAACGCCGCCACACTATAAACCTCATGGTCTTGCAAGGGCTGGTAAACCAGAAGAAGGATGTGTCTGGACGACTGCAAAATGAAATAGTGTCACACATTAGTGTCAATAAGACTATAATATTACATTTAAAACAGTGTGGAATAGCTCTTACTTGGGTTGCTCTAATCTGGGATTCATGTTGGGTTCATCTCTGCCTTTCCCAGCTGGTCTTTCCATCATTTCCTTCTCTTCCACTATCTCCAAAGTCATCTCTACCTTGCCCTAAAGAAACACAATCTCTTTATTGTGAAGTGTACTTTTACTACAGCAATGTATTGTGATAAACATACACCAAGTGCAAGTTCTCCATTTTGCTCAATGGCACAGGGCCACCAGCCACGCACAGACTTTTGGGAGAATAGAGAGTTTGGGGGGGGTACAGAAGTAGCCTTTCTTCCAGGCAACATCTTAAGACTGCACTTTTCTGGAGTTTTGGACGGTGGGATGAGATTCAGAAGATCCAACTCAATGGAACCTATGGAAAATGATAGTAAAGGTTAAAAATTAAAGTATTTAGCTATTAAAGAAAGTATATGGCATTCAAAGTTTTAATTAAAAGGTGTGGCACTGCAGGTGAGTAGGAAAAAATCTTGAGAAATAAAATTACTTGTGTGACTTTTTAAAGAAACTGTACTTTGCAGGGTACATTTCTAGCAGAATACCACTACATCTACTTGAGTAATATTATTTTGAAGTAACATTACGATTACCTGGAATTTTTACTACCCCCCATGGCCAATATGAAACTTATTCTTTTGTACACATACATAATTATACAAATGTAGATACAACTGCTATTAAGCAAACTGAAGGAAATAAAAAAGGAAAAAGGAAAACAAATCTTCAAAAATTGACTTTAGTTGAGAGTGAATGTAGACCACAAGTTAAAATCATCAGTGTCATTACCCAAGTAGTCGTCCAGAGAGAATTTGTCATTGTCCCAAATTTGAACAGTGAGTTTAGGTGGGATTCTGAATTCCGTTTTGTCAAGATTCCAAAAATGCTCCTACAAAATAAAACACATCATAACTTTTAGCATCTAACCAATTTATACACAATTATCAGCATGGCTAATGCTTACTTTTCTTGACACCACGCACAGTTGTTCTGCGGGGAGGTAATCGAACCCAAAGACAAACCTCCAGTTAAAGTTGCCATCACCGTCCAGGGATCTATAGTGGACATCTGTCTTCTGCTTGTCGTCCTCCATCCCTGGCATCCAACTAAACCAGAACAGCATTAAGTTTACAGCTGCACTATGTAACTTTTCCAGTGGAGGATCCGTCACCTGCTTGTTTCTGTGGATATGTCATTGCTCTGCCTGGAATGTTCCACAGTATGACAGCTCTACCTTACATTTACTAAATTATAGGTGGTTTTATTGCACTAGAACAATAAAAGAATAAAAAAGGCATTCTGACTGTGAATGGGGTTGCCTCTTCACAGATCTGACCTGTAACTTGGTCTGGTTTGATCTTCATAAAGATAGAGAGGTTTAATACCATACTGTAAAACATTCCAGAAAACGAAATAACATCCCTATGGAGAGAAGCATTTGACATCCTAGACCAGAAAAGTTACACAATGCACCTTTAAACATAGCATACTAGCAACATATTAATGTATTGATATTTTGCAGATGACATAACATTCCCTGAGGGTGTGATGCTAACGGTAAGCCCAGTTCGGTCTGAGACTTTATGAGATGATAATAATGATGCTTTATTTTAACACACTCATCATTTTAGTTGAAAATCAAACACCTACACAGGGTCATGAACGCTCGTATTGATCACATGCTCCTGAAAATCTGTCGTTTAAATCCATTTTGTGCTATTTTTTGAGTTTTCAGACGGTCTTAAAACTTTTTTGACAGTGTTTGCTAGGCTGTGCACTGGGTCTCCATGGTAACTGCTGAATGTTCCACTATAAAGAAACACGCAGAACACCCCCAGCTTGATCAGTTGCATTCACGTTCCAAGAATTTGAGGGAAAGACCAGCGTATGATCCACAAATGTTGAACCTTGTCATAATTTGTTAGTGATCAGCTCCACAAACTATATTATAACGTCACAGATTTCTGAAACTAAAATGTATTTCACTTTTGTTAATTTATAATGACAGAGAAGACATTTTTGTTTCATGTGGATGGCCCCAGTAGTTTCAGAGGTGTTAACCATAAACCAGGTCAACAGTTGTGCAATTCTGCAATTCTGCCACAGAAACCTGACCTGCCCGCAACAGCTTCTAACAGAGTAGTGCTTTCAGTTAGCTTCCCCTGCAAAGTATCAATATAAACTAAACTATAGTGATAATAAGATATGTAAATGAGTATTACCCTTTAACATAGATGTCACTCATGTTTTCTCCTGTGATGCTAGTTTCGTCCAGAATGACCTCCGTGGTGTTCCAAATCACAGCGCGTAAGAAATATCTGTTTGTGGGTTTAGAATTTGTTAGTCAAATTGTTTCATTGCGTGAGTTATGTTTAAATAAATATACAAAGGGAGTGTGTATTTTTGTGCGTACTTTTTGGCTTTGCGTGGGGTGATGTCAAAAGGAGGTCCTGGCAAACCAAGACTTTTAGGAAATATGTCCACCCACATCTGTATTTTCCCCTGTAATTAAAAAAAAAGTTATTCGACTTTTTATTTAATTTTATTCAGTTTTTTGTGTATATTTTTGTTTTTGTACCTGTGAAATGTTGGGTTGGTGAGAGCTGTACAGGGTCCTAGTTTCCACATGCTCTGGCACTAAGCCCTGTTTTCTGAGCACATGAAGGGCCAGTCTTTCTCTTGGTGGCCCCAGGTGGGAGTGGATAACAGCGTTGACTTCTGTAAAACAAAATGACAAAATAGAACTGACTGCAATAAGCCATGTGTACAGAGCCTATGACAGGTTAGATCTTCCTACACAGCTTTTGTCTCAACTATAGTTCGTGGACATTTCGCTTTTTCAAACCGCAAAACTCACCACAAATGAAAAGAAATCAGAATAATGAGGTAAATAACACTATATAAAATATTGTATAGTATAGTAGTATAGTATAAAATATAGTAAAAATATTGATTTATTCTTCTTGATACTAAGTAGTTTTTTATTCCTAAAATGCTTCCCCTGACACTGATTTCAATGACCCCAAATTATTCTGTGTAAATAAAATGATGCAGCAGAAATACATGTAATATAACATAAAATAATCAAGGTATTGAAGTGAAACAGCTCACCGAACTCTTGAAGAGTGTATTGTGTCCCAGCAAAGGTCATTGATGTCCCATCTGCTGCTACAGTGGGAGCAGTTACCCCTCTTATCTTTGCCACATTCTGGAGAATCTGAGACGGTTTCAGCTGGTCTCTCCATTGATTGATTCCTGAGCTGAAATTGGTAGATGGAAAAGGTAGAAAATATGTTACCATTTGAATCAATTAATTCACTTTGATTAGTGAAAACCAGACATTTTAAAGAGGGAGTATTACACTTCTAAGGGTTATTCATTTAGCATTTTAGTTTTGAAAATTATATATTTGCAAAAATCATCATTTGCATCAGGTTTGTGAAGGTGTAGTGTGTTGTTTTGTATCTTTTTTTTTGTATATTTATGGAAAACTGTCATGTGGGACCATGAGTGACATTGGCTTGTAGATTGAAAATTGGATAGAATTTGACTGCTAACTGTAAGGAGGGTTTGAATTGTCATCTAAAACTCTTCAGGCATGTTTTTGATGGCAGAATGTTTCAAAAAGTTGATTTTGCATAACACTCCCTCTATAAGATCATTTAACATATATAGGCTCAGGTCTATATATACTCACATACAGTAGGTTTCAGGCAGACCACAGGAAGGCCGAAACCGTGATAGAAGTCGGTTTTCTAAATCTATGACTGTTTCACCAACTTTTTCATCTCTGCTGAGTAAGTCATAGTCATAAACAGCAATCTTCAGGTCCTTATCTTGAGGCAGAAAGCAGGACATCTCGATCATCCTAGTTGAAAAGCATATTTTTAAAGTAATACCATAAATACCATAGCATAGTGTTTTTATACCATTTTAAGTGAATATATGAACAGCTCACCTCCCAAACTCAGGATTAAGTGTGTTTGGTTTGTAGTGGTCACTGTCATCCACTGTTTTCCTGCCCAAACTTATCTTTAGGTATGGATCACACTGAAATACAAATGTGGATAGCAAATAAATAGGTATGGGATATAACATGAATCTCAATTCTGTGATTAAAGGTCCACTATGACACTTTTCTGTTGGATGTCATCAGCATAGCTAAGCCGCTAGCCACCACATTACAGATAGGAAGTGAGCGTGGGCCCTCTTCCAGTTCCATTAACTCTGACTCCAAGACTCCAATTCACTTTATACTGTAAAAAGAATTGACAATCCTCCTGTCAGGCTCTCCATTTTGGTCTTCAAATGTTTTTATTAACCCACTGTATGATCCTGGTGTTCAATTCCTATTCCTTATATGGAACACAGATTCAAATTCACCTTATCAGCCTCAATGAGCTTCATTTGACTTGAGCAGACAACACACTCCCTTAGTCCACTTCTTTACCGTTTACTTCTTCTATACGGTCTATGTTAAACCCACCATGCCGTTGATGTCTTTGGGCTGTAGGTCTGTGCAACGGACCACATAGATTCTGACCAGACATTCTTGAGGAGAACTTTCAGGAAGCGCTCGGAACTGACGAGGAGGAGCGGACACCCTGGGGTCATCAGGGAGAGAGTAGATCTTGAAGGAGCCCTGTGGTACAACAAAGACAATGTAACATCCTTAAACCTTAAAACACACTATTTTCTCATCAGTGTTTTAATACTTCATTGTTTACATTCAAGAATGGAAATTACAGATACGCTTACTTTACTATATAATATATATTTTAAAACATTTCAAAATTCTAAAATTGTCCAGGATTACATCTAAAAACACATACAAATAATGATCTTGTTTTTTGAATGGGGCTCCATAAAATGTGTTTGCCCAGTGGAGCTAGACTACAGTGACTGACTGTTATTGACCACCAGAGGGCAGACAAAGCATACTAAAAGAAATGAAAGGACCCCACTAAGCTCTAGTCAAAAAGTCCTGGTTATAACATCTTTTAATGGTTCTATATTACACAAAATGAATTCTTGTGCCCTTTAGGTCATGTTATAATGCTGTAAACATGTATGGAGTTTAAAAACACAGTGGAACTATTCTTGTATTACTACATGAACTCTGTAGTGGGGAAACAACATTATAACATAGATTAGAAAATAGAGCAACATGGAGACTTTAATTGAAAACTTACCTTGAACTCTCCGACCACAGATGGATCGTCTTCCTCATCACCAGTTTTGCCTCGTTGTAGTTTGAAAGTGCAACAGAAATCAGTGAGATTCTGAAACTCGGGCACTTCCTCCAGCTCACGGTCATACACCTGGAACCACAGAAAGTTCAGAACAAACATAGTGTACTAATTTTTATTTTTGTGCTAGATGTGGCATGTACTACTTGCTTAATGGGCCCATATTAAGATATTTTCTGATCACTGTAGCTGGATCTTTAGAGATGCAGACATAGTAACATTATTATATTAAGTATTATGTACAATATCTATCTTGAGTTTTCAGACTGAACATTTTTTGTCAGTGTTATTAATATGTGCAAAGTGTCGCCATGGTAACTCCTAAAAATCCCACCATTAGAGGTACATGTAGAACACCCCCAGCATGATGTCACTGCAAAGTATCAATTGGAAATATACAATAAATGCACTAATATTAAATAGCATTCCCTTCTATGAAATTAATTCAGGTGAAGTTTTTTAGTTCTGTTTAATGTAAGTCAGATACCACACTGCCCTGTTAGGACTTGTCCTTACCTGTAGAGAATCATATCCTTTCCTCAGATAGGGCCCACATTTTTCCTGCTGTCCAACTGAGGCAAAAAACTTACTCCACCAATCCACTGTTTCTTCCTCCTGTGTCAAGATTATCATAGAATGTTACAGTAATATCATGACATAAAAAGGCCCCCTCTATTATTCTTATATCCAATAAAACTCTTACCTTTTCCTTTTGAAGCTATAACAAAAAAGAAAAGAACATTAGCAATAACACTGACTGAAAAGAGCACATATTATACTTGTTTTAATTCCACTAACAAAGCTTTTGGTCGCCTTTTGGTGGAGGAAGTACTCAATTTTGTTACTTAAAGGTGCATTATGTAACTTTTTGTTTGGGGGTCCATCACCTGCTTGTTTCTATGGATATGTCATTGCCCTGTCTGGAATGTTCCACAGTATGACATTAAACAACTGTTGGAATAATTGTGTATTTTATCCTATATATTCCATAATCATATGTTAGAAATGTATGTGTTCTTAATAACCTCTTCGTGCTTGGACTGTGTACAGTGTGGCCTTCACCTGTTTTGGGAACTGAAAGATAATGCGGCATCTTCCCACAGACCAGAGAGAAACAGCAGCACCCAAACTCCTGAGTGCAGATGCTGTACATGGACAGCAGCCAGACATTAATCCTACAAATCTGTACTATGCATAATTGTGTATGATGTTATTACTAACTTTCCCCTATCCTCGAGAGTGACAACATTCATTCATTGTAACTAGGGACTTCCTAAATAAAAGTGAGGAGACGCCACTGGGCCCTTCAGGCCAGATAGAGATTGCAACTGAAGTGATGCTCTCTGTTCGTTCTCCTCACAAGTAAAACTGAATAATTTATTTTACAATGTTTAGGTGAGCTTAATCCTAACAACAGCTCTACATTTATTCAATCAGAGTTGGTTTTATAGCTCAAAAATACCTAGAAAAATAGACATTCTGACTGTGAGCGGGGTCTCCTCTCCACAGAAACTGTAACTTTTTATGATTTGGTCTCAATAAAGATAACGATTTAATAACGTACTGAGAAATATTACTTCCAAGCAATACAGTCTCCATGGAGAAAAGCATTTGATGGAACCTCCACCAGAAAAGTTACACAATGTACCTTTAACTAGCAAATGCAAACAATTAACATAATGTTTTGAAGGGTAGTAGCAACAACATCTCTTAGCCTACTGAATAACTCCTTTAACACTTGATGGTGAATCCATAGTTTCCAAGGACCACATGAACGGCACGTTATTTACCTCAGTTTTCACAATCGGACTCTCTTCAATGTTAATGAGGACATCTCCATGGGAAGCAGCTATCATTGCCGCTGCAAAAATATACGGTAATTTAATAACTACTATAAAACATGTAGTATTATGTGACATTTTCACTTGCTTTATACCTCGAGCTGATATGACCTCATTGTTGATGCAGTGGGGGTCACAGCGGAACTCCTCCAGGCAGTCGATGGTGCACTGACCGACCACGGGCTTCCTGCCAAACGGACGGTGATCTATAACTTTAAGAACGATGGGAGGAGTGTACATGTCTTCTTTGGGCAGGAGCTAGCAGGCGACAAAAATATAACAAGACATCATCATTATCTTAGAAAGTGTGGGTGAGCAAAAGTGTAAAGCTATTTCCAAATGTGGCAAAGATTCTTTTAAGGTTCTCTATGAAACTTCTCTGGTGGAGGGTGTTCTTGTGTCTGTGGAGATGTAATACTTTCCTCTTTCTGACTCTTGTGAGCTTTAAATCATGTTAGAATGTTATTACCTCCTCAAAAACAAACTTGGAGTGGTGTTTTGTTTCATTCACACGCTTGACTAACCGTTTTATTATTACTGTCTACATCTCCAAAGCGTAAAATAGTCTGTTCCACCTTGTGATGTCCAGAAACGTTCATGTCTACATTTTACCTTTAGTTCAGAGGAAATTGGCAATTAGTAGATAAATACATATTCCTAATATGGAAGTCGGCTCCAAATTAGCTCATATAACTACTAGCCTCAATAAGCTCCATTTGGCTGGAGCTGATCGTTACGGGTGACGTCACACTCCCTTAATCCACTTCATTATGCTGTATATATGTATTTTATTGTCCTGTGCATTTGACCCAGCATCTGAGGACCCTTCCCGTGACCAGAGGCTAAAGACCATGTCAAGACCACCGTATAGTTGGAAGATTTTGCTTATAGTGCAAGTTTTAAATTGTTACGTAATGAACACACGTACCACTTTTAGCATCAACACTGATCCAGGAAAGTTTGGGTTCTTCTTGAAGTTCTTGATAACACCAGTCTGTACGATTACACCTCCACATTCCACTACCAGACTGGGAGAGGAGACTGTGGCCAGCTGGTAGGTCTTCATGTTCCTCAAACCCCAAGTTAATACCTTAAAACAGAGAACAACAGAACGTAAATAAATCCAAAATCTATTGGTGATTTTTAGATTTTAGAATATGCTGATAGTCCCATCTGTATTCAATTGTTGGCCTATAGAATGATGTGATGTCAACTGAAATCCAGCTATTAAAAACATATCACAGCATGATTTCTTAAAGATCTTTAACTGTACCTCGATGGCAGTGAGCTGCACCACAGGTCTGATTCCCTGTGGAACCATATACAGCGACTCCCCCCGACGGGCAGGAACCAGGGGCATATTGCTGTCATTTGTCTACAATGAACAGATCAAAGAACAAAGAAAGATCTTTGTTACATGTTACTGCTATGGAATTGAGTCATTACCTTTGCGGGAAGGGGACCTATTTATTTTTATGGAGATGTCATTATTCTGCCTGGGATGTCGTACACAGTATTACCGTAAACAGCTCTAGTTTACATTTATTCAATTACAAGTTGTTTTATTGCTCAAAAATACCTAGGAAAACAGGCATTCTGACTGTGAGTGGGGTCGCCTGTCCACAGATCTGACCTGTAACTTGGTCTGTGAGCTTTAAGCAATATTTCAAAGTTGTTTCCTCCTGAAAAACATAGCTGCAGTTTTGTTTCATTCCTTTATTCCATCAACATCTCCAAAACTCAAAATGCTCTGTTCCACTTGCGATATCATGTAGTAGTAGTTTTCAAGTTAACTGCTACCTTTTACCTTTAGTTAGTAGTTTAGTAGAGACTGTCAAATGACTCTAGTGAAGGTGCATGCAAATTTAACACTAAAATCGTAATTAAACTTGGACCTGGACTAAAATAAGACTATTACAAGACCATGGGAACAGAATATCCACAGTCCACTGTACCGAGTCTTTGAGTAGGAGCTCTGCAGCCACCAGGACCTCTCCAGAGTTGCGTCCCTTCTTCACTACCGGAAACCACAGCAGCTTTGGAGTCACAGCCACAGTCGGGTCCAGCTTCACAACAGGGGGGCAGGTGCAGCGGCCCAGAGGCTCATCTTTACCCTGGGACAGAGAACAGGAAATTATGCTAAATGGTAAATGGTCAAACACATTCACACACCACAGCGCACAGACACTGGGGGTGAGGTGGGTGAAGTGTCTTAGCCAAGGACATAACGACAGCATTTATCTGTGAGAGCTGGAATCACACTGCCAACCTGTGGGCCAGTGGAGTTGACTGCACAATAATGTCTCCTCAGAAACACACTTGGAATTGTGCTTTGTTTCATTCTCCAAAGTTTGAGTAAATCTTTATTATTAGTCTGTCTAAATCCCCGAAGCTCAAAATGTTCTGTTCCACCTAGTGATGTCATATAGTGGTACTTTTCCAGCTACAACAGCTACATTTTGACTTTATTTCAGTAGACTTTACAGTTCCAGGCCTGAAATCATCCAAATATTTCAAGTGAATTTGTATGAAATTTAAAAACACAGTGGAGCATTTTCTGTATTTCCAGCATGACATCACAAGGTAGAACAGAGTGTTTCCTGAGTGAAAAAGTCTAAATATGCAGGGTGTGTGTGTGTTAAACATGTGTGAATGAAACAAAACACAACTCCAGGTCTGTTTGCGATGAGGAAACAACATTATAACATACATTTTGAAAGTAACGTGATATGGGTCCTTTAAGTGAAATCACATACCACTTGGTCACGATCATACAGCTCCAGGACAACTTTGGGGGGGTCATGAGCCACGGCCTGGGGGTTTCCATAGATTTCGATGTCTTCAAAGATGAGTGTCTGGTCCCAGGTTGGGTTTAGAGTGGCTCTGATCACCTCTGTAGTCTTACTCACATGGAGGAAGGACACATGTGCATAGGGATCTAATATGAAAACAAGTATTTAGCATTCAAGCTAACCTGTGTACTTCAGTCATTATCAAATAGATCGTTATAAGCTTATTTCATGCATTTATTTTTAGTTACACATTATAATAATGCTGTGCAATAAACTGATATTTCAAAATAAAATTAAACTGGGTCTCAAGCAGATAATAGGGTGGGTTCTAGCAGCTCAGATTTCCAATGTTGATGTTTTGACCTGGTTTATGATTAATGCAATTACAAGTGAATCAAACGAGCTTTAGTTATTCTCAGTATATGAACAGCATATAGACACTGAGTAATGATTGGCTGCAGGTTTTGGGGTTTAGGTTGTAACATTTGTTGATTTTATGTTTGGTTATTTCTTATACAAAACATAAAATTGTTATATAGACCCTAGCCTTCCATCTCAGGCAACTAGTATATGGCATAACATGTAAAACCTACAAACTGATAACAAATTGATTTACTTTACTCAAAAAATGAAATGATCATACCAGAAAAGCTGTCTTTATCCATGGCACATAGATTCCTGGCTTGATACACGTACACTCTCAGATGATAGTGGTGGGAGGCTGCAACATTTGAACACACTTATATTAAAGGTCCCATATTACCCTATTTTCTGATCTATGTTATAATGTTGTTTCCCCATCGAAAACATACCTGGGGTTGTGTTTTGTTTCATTTACACATGTTTAACACATACGCGTTTCATATTTAGGTTGAGTTCTTCTCTCAAACATAAAATTTATGACATCACAAGGTGGAACAGAGCATTTTGAGCTTTGGAGATACAGACACACTAATAATAAATGGTTACTCAAACACGTGTGAATAAAACAAAACACATCAGGTTTTTGTATGTATGAGAAGGCAACTACATTATAAAATGGCATACAGCTCACAAGAGTTAATTTGGCATAATATAGGGCCTTTAAACAATGAATTCCCGTATGCCTTTAAATTAACGCTGTGATTACATGCTGTTATTTTATCAGTCAGGAAATGTTTTAG
>JACN01110911.1:0-16454 GCA_000787155.1 Scartelaos histophorus | reverse complement strand
CTCGTAGTAAACGTGCATGTGTTTTTGAGCATTAAAGCAGCTGTGATTGACGAAATGCGTGATGGATACGTCTAATGCCGGGGTGCGGGACATTCCGGGCCGAGCAATAGCATCACCATGGAGACGAGCAGATGGCAGAACCTCCACCCCACCTTTAATCATCAAGAATTAAACTTTTTTACTGTGGATTGGGACCACTGAGAGATTACACACCCTCTTTTTAAGTTAATAAATGCAAAAAATACACTTTGAATAGAGAAAAACAGAAAAGATTTACATAAAAAGGAAAAAAAAGACATGAAATCACATCATAAAAGATCATTAATGACTTACCAACGGGACATATTTGACTGGAAGCTCGCAGAACTGAGGAGGGAAGTCTGCTCCTCGCTCCCGTTTCTTTTTACTTTAACTTTCTGCCTTTAAATAAACAATAAAAACTGTAATTACACTCTGCATGTCGCCATTTATCCTCAGAAAAGACACATTTCTGCTTGTAACTACCACTGGTTTATGATAAGAACTCACTCCTCCCACCCAGTCATTTTCTACAATTTAGTTAATTGTCGGACTATCTGCAAGAGAATCAGCCTGTTCCCGTCTTTCCTCCTTTGGACTGTCTGATTCTATGTAAATAATGGTTTATTTATGGCCTTTATGAATGCAAAGTACACAGGATGCTATTCTCGCTTTCAGTGTTTCGTCTGTTTTGTTTGTTTGCTTTCTCCATGGAGATGTTATTGCTTTGAAAAGAGACACGTTAAACATACAGTATCTTGCATTTATTCAGTTATCCAGGTCCTACTGCTCTAAATGTCGACTTTTAACATATTTAGAGCCCCGTGTTGCTTCTCTTTTAGGCTTGTGGGCTGAAAATTGGACAGAACTGCACTGGATTTCTCAAAAAAACGCAACTTCTGGGCTGTTTTTGATGAGGAAACAACGCTATAACATGGCAGAAACTCCAAAAAGTCTGGAGTAAAATGTGAGCGGGTTGGCCTGTCGCTGTCATCTTATCTTCCCACAACAGAGAAGTTTAATGAAGATAAAAGTAGTGACAAAAAACAAAAAAGGACTGTATAATTAGGGATGCAAATGATATTCAAATTTTAAACAGCTCAGTTGATGCTTTGCAGGGGTGGAGGTGTTTTACATGGATGTGCACTGGCAGAACGTCCAGCAGTTACCATGGAGACAGCCAAATAAGTTGTAAGGTCGTCTGAAAACTCAAAGAAAAAAAATACAAAACTGATTTAGAACACATTTCAGAACAATTATTTAAGGCAGTTTTGTGCGTTGTGCAGCTCCTGAGACACATACAGACTTTTTGTTTAACTGTTTAAGCTCATTTGGAAACACAAAATTAACATATTTTAGTATTTACTTCATCCGTGGACTAAAGCTGCATTGGTTTTATTGTAGAGGTGTTTTTTAAATGACATTTTGTGTAGGACAACCTTGTTTTTTCATCACTTAGTCATAAAATACACTCTTACCAGTCTTTCCAGTGTGTCAAATCAAAGCTTTTACTGCTTTTTATAAAGAAATAATTAACATAATGCAGAATTTAGTTTAGCATTTTGGTCCAACCCTCCACAAAACATATTTTCTGTTTCTCATGTGACTCCACCCTTGGATTATACTAATGCTAATAATGCTAATGCTAATGCTAATACTAATGCTAATGGTATTTTATTTGAGAGAGATTTGTTTAGCTACACAAATCAGTTCATCTGTAATTCACTGTTGTAATGTGTTAAAACAAAGCTCCACATTCAAGACTAAAAAGCCTCAGACGGAGCAGAGCCTCTAGTTAGCATCAAATACATAATCGCCAAGTTGAAAAGACGTGTACAATTGCTGACCGTTTATTGAGGTCCATAAAACAAACATCAATGATAAAATCAACAATAATTACAATGCAAAATATATAACAGACATTAACAAATTAAATAAAAACAGATTGCCGATATTTATTCTAATTCGAAGTACGTGACGGCTCCAAAAGCAAATGTTCGTATTGCGAGAGAAGGTTTGGGGTGAAGCTACAATGTTTTAGGAATGTTGAGGAGCTTCTCGGGGTCTGACTCCCACCTTTAAAACGCAGGTGGAGTGAACTAGGGCTGCGAAATGTGCCGAGAAGATGTAAATGTAAATGTATGCACGCTTAAAGCTACCATCTGTGCATTTCTTGTTGGTTTTTTGCCGATATGAAGCCTGTTCCCCCTTTTCTTACCTGGCTCCTCTTCCTACCTTCACCCTGCCCTTCTACCTCCACTTTCCCCACTTCCTCGCCTCATGAATTATAAGAATAAAACAGGGCCGGGTCCGCTAATTGAAGTACAAATGGTAGCTTTAACACATATTGCAAAAGTGCTTTTATTTTCTATATGTTTTTTGTTCTTAATAATGTTCTCTGACCATAAAATAATTCCTAAAATCTTGACTTTTTCCCTTTAATTCTGCTTTTCTTTTTATTTTTACCAAGTTTGACCAGCGAAGCTTTTATAATTTAATTGAAATGAACGTCATAAATGCATTAAAATACTAAAATTGTGTTAGTTACTTCAAACTTCACATTTATTCCTCAACTTGAGCAGCCCCAGCGTGACGACAATGACGTAAGACGACTATGGGACAAATAGACATTAAAATCCTCGTGTTTTTGTGGCGGTCGACGTACGATAATATGTTTTTGAATCAGAAAAACTAGCACGCGCCCCCTCTCCGCCCACATCTACACATGAAATACATGTAAAGACCAAAAATGAAACAGAAAATAACTTGTTCCACGTCAAATTCAGTAAACTTCAAACATGCTGCGCGTTTGACTTGCGTTTAGACTCTTCGTAGTTACACAATTTGACCCTGGTTTGTGAAGGTTGCGTCCAAGCTCAGTTCCAGTGAGAAATATAGGACAGTTTTTGTGGCTCAACAACAGGTTCATCGTCAGTTCTGGTCCGGTCTTGGTTTAGTCTCGATCAAGTCCTGCTTTTTGTACAAGGTTTTGACCTATTTATATCCTGGATTTGTGGTTTACACCTGCTTTATCTTGGTTTAGTTCTAATATAGACCTGGTTTAACGGCTTAGTTTTAGTTCCAGTTTGCTCCTGGTTTAGTCCTGACACAGTCCTTGTTTAGTCTTAATATAGTTCTGTTATAGACCTGGCTTAATCTTAGTCCAGTCCTGGCACTGAAATGGTTAAGGTCACGGTTTAGTCCTGATTTAGTCCAGTTTAGACCAGATTAAATCATGATTTAGTCTTTGTTTGGTACTAATAATTAAATCTGGTTTAGTTCTACTTCTGGTCGTCCTAGTTTAGACCAAGTTAAATCCTGGTTTAGTCGTCTGATACTGGTTTAATCTACTTTAGTCCTAATGTACAGTAGTTTTGGTTTAGTTCTAGTTCCCGTCCTGGCTTAGTCCCATTACATCGACAGTAAACATGACAGAAAACATTGAGGTCCGTGGTTCTTAGACCTTTTTGGTGCCTTAGTCCGGCCTTAGTCCTGTGTCTGAATCCGGCTTCTACTCCGCGGGGGGGTCAGAGGTCAAAGGTTGTGGCTCTGTCTGGACTGACCTGGATTTTCAGAATAAAACATTGTACAAATAGTTCGTTTTTTTTAACGGTCGATCCAAGAGTTCAGCGAGACACCTGCACCTGCCCCTGACCCTGGCTCGTCACGTCGGGGCCGCGGCTCGCTAACCGGCTAAGGATGTTGCGCTCGGACATCTGCAGGCGCACGGCAACCGGGGGTATCCTGGCGATGGTTGCCGGGAGGCGAGTCACATCTGCCTTCATGTCGCTCAGCAGCTCCTCAAGTTGTTTGAGAACTGAGACAAAAGAAAGAGACACGTTCATTATTCATCATTATATAGTTTATGTTTTAGCAAATTTAAGCTTGGTTTGAAATCAGACTGTGCAATTCAGATTTATACATAATAAATGGGGAAGCAGTGGCTCAGTGGACAAAGTTGATGGTTCAATCCCGGCTATAAGAAGCGCATGCATCACTGTGTTCTTGGGCAAGACACTCCGACGCCTTGTCTAAGTATGAATGTGCTGTGCAAGTGAGACAAAGGGCACAAAATGTCAGTCTACCCTAGTTCAGCGGTGGTTTCCATAATAAAACGACTAGGACTGAATAAATAATTGCTGAAATTGTAAAAAGTGATTCTGAGTGTCTCTGCACAGCTGATGTATTATTGGTATTATAAAATATCTTTATTATGGCACAAAATAAACCTCTGCACTGTTGAGCTAATAATTTGCTAAAGGTGACAAGCATGTTTCTTAGCTTTAAAGCCTGGGAGAGGTGGTCCACATCTGCCCCCTGCTGGTCTATTTAGAGGAGACACAAAATAATAAACTAAAAGGAACTTCCCTTTTAAAAATAACTTAAGGTTTACATAAAATAGAATGGACCAACAGAGCAAAAGATTTTCAGGTCCCCACTGGCCCAGGGCCCAACCTCGAGTAGCTGAACATCAAAAATGATTGAGGACTTTATGGTTTATGGTTAAGATCAAACCTCATACATCTGTGTAAATGTTTTTCAATGTGATAGTTGATTTGTATAGGATCAGGTTAGACGTGGTTTAATTCCAGTTTGGACCTGGGTTAGTTCCAGTTTGGAGCTGGGTTAGTTCCAGTTTAAACCTGGGTTAGTTCCAGTTTAGACCTGGTTTAGTCATAGTATAATACATGATAGTCCTGCATTACCCCCGCGTGGTACCTTTGTGTAGGACTGCGTTGGCTGGCTTGTTCCCGGACATAGACTCTTTGCTCAGGTGCTGATGACTTTCGGCCAAACACTCGACTTCACTGAAGCGCGTGTTCAGGGCCATGGAGGACTTTCGGCCAAACACTCGACTTCACTGAAGCGCGTGTTCAGGGCCATGGAGGGGTGGGCGGGGTCTTCAGTCATGTTCAGGTAGGCTGCCCTACGAAGCTGCTCCTCGATCACCAATGCCTGCTCCAATAACTAAAGGACGGGACAAAAACACATTAAAGCAAAGTATTTAACATCTCTGTAAATATATAATGTAAGTTTTTGAACTAGGGCTCAGCAGTATTGATGCAAATTATGTCTTATTTTGTATTATCCTGATAACAGATGATAATCAGACACTTGTTGCAATGCAGCGGAAGGTTAAGCTTCAATTATTAGCTAAAAGAAATGGCTGAATATGAATGAAAATGGAGACATATAACCGTATAGATTACAAGAAAAAATCTCTATTTCTACTCAATACTGTAATTTTAAATATCTTCCAAACAGAGAAGTAGCTCAATGTGCATAAAAACAAATGTGCAGGTGTGAAAGTATTTGCTAAACTCGTTAAAACTGTGGTCTAGAAACCTAAACCCATGGAAAGTTCTGAAATGATACTCGCCTTAAATCGCCGAGCCAGAAACTTGTTCTTGATCTCGAGAAAGTTCCCTCTGCTCATCTCTCCTTTAAAGGGCTCGTTGAGGATGGCGTACCTCACGTCGTTCTGAACATCCTGCCACCGAGCGTAACCGTGTCTGAGGCGCCGGGGTCAAGGGTTTAAACAAGAACGACTCTGTTTTAAGTTTTAATAATAAATATTTTTCATAATTTAAATCAAGGCTCTCCATCCCCTTCCAAGTAGCTCGCCAAAGGATTTCTGAATTATACGTTTTGTGCTAATAACTACAATCTGATTAATAATTTACCATTGTAAGTTTATCATTTTGATGTTTAATTTTGTGCACAATTATACGTATTGTGCTAATAACTACAATCTGATTAATTATTTACCATTGTAAGTGTATCATTTTGATCTTTAATTTTGTGCACTAATAAATAGATAATGGTTCATGTTTTATAGGCATCTAACGGTGCCCTATAAAGCTTGCCCTCTTTCTTTTATCAGCTCAATTTCTTGCAACCGCTAAAACTTGCAGCTCTGACATTTTTGTTTTGTAAAGGTTGTTCACAGTAGAAAAAGGCTGGAGACCCCTGATTTAAATAGATTTATGGATCATGGCTTCTGGCTTTGTCCATTTAAATAAAGGCCTTTTCCTTGTGCAACTTTTGCTTCTTTGGACGTGGATTTTGTTGCGTCTAAAGGCTCATGAATTATGTTTTTCATTTGACTATTACCTGGGGCAAAGGATTAAAGCCATTAGATGTGTTTAAGTATGCCCATTAAACTCAACTAAATAAATCAACTAAAAATGAAGCCATATAAGGATACTGTATGATGCCAGCCAAGAGCCAATAATCATGGCGACGGTGCCAAATCTCAAACGTCTTTTTGGTGACAGTTGCTGCCCGCTCTTCGTTCTGCCACAGAGAATGGAGCTCTGGAAAAGAAGAATTAAACATGCAAAATATATATAAATAATATATAATGGACTACAAGAGTTTATAAACTATAAATAACCTCAAAATATTAAGTTTAATCTTTATAATTTACCCATTTCGATCCTTGTTGAACACCTCCCTTGTTATTAATGTGTAATTTGTCATTATGTACCTGTGAAACCTCCGTCTGCGATGTTGAACATAAACCGCTGCTTTGTGGCCTTCTTCTTCTCCTCACTGATGTTGACCAGAGCAGACGCAGCCGACGTCACTCCGTCTTTGGCGTTTTCTCCATTCTGAAGTTTGTCTGAATCCTCATTTTTCAGGACTTCCTTTTCATCTTTTGGCTCTGCAAGAAAAACAATCTACAGTGTCAGTGATCTAAAGCTATGACGAAATAACTTATGATGTTGCATTTTCCATTGAATCAAACGAGATGAACCTTTTTTGTCGTCTGAAGATGAACTGGTATCCATCTTTTCTTCTTTTCCATCCTCAGCTGAAGAATGAAACATAACATAAATATATATATATATATGCAGTACTGACATAGATGCACCAAATAACTGTTAGATATATTATTTTACAGTAGTTTTCAGATTCCTGATGATGTAATGTCATAGAACGTAATCTGAAGACCTGCCTGTTTAGTTTAGCTTAGATTTGTGGGGAGGATAGAAGGAAATGTGGGATTATTGTGCTCTATAAATACATAAAATTTGATTGATTTTTTTTTTACTTTGCCTGGAACTTTAAATAATATGACACTGCATCTATCAACCCCCACAGAGTTAAGCAGAAGAGTTGAATAAAGAGTTAAAATGTATGTTTTAAAGCAGCAATGTAAATCTAATAAATTAAGTTTAATGTCATACGGTGCAACTTTCCAGGCAAACCAATACATTTCAAGGCTGACTGCAAAAAAATACACATTTGAAATATAATTGGACGTACCTTTGCCCCCGTCTGAATCTGCTCTGGACTCCTCCGTCTTCACCTCTGCCTCTTTCTCCTGTGGCTTCTGTTCTTTCTCTCTCTCCTCCTCCCTCTCCTTCGTGTCGCTCCCTCTCTCCTCCTTTTCCTTCTCGTCCTTCGTCTCCTCTTCGCTCTCTTTTCTGCCGCTCGTGGAGGATTTGTCCGACTCATCCGGGATTTCAATTATCTGTGAGAAAACGGTAAGGTTACGGTAGTTGTTTCCATGGTAATTAAGTATATATAGATTTAAAACATTGACTTACATCTGTATCGTCAGACTTTTTGCCCACTTTTCCGTCCTCTACCTCCTTCTTAATATCATCTTTGTCATCAACTTTAGACAAATCCTCTGTAAATAAAAAGAAATTATTTTTATCAGTTAATTCATTGTGCAAGTGTTTAAGACATAATTTAATTGTTTTTGTCAATAAGAAAAATAAAATAACTAAAATGTGTATAAACTAAAATAAATCAGTACCAGTTTAAGATACAGCCTATATACTTACAAAACAATATGATCAAATATGCAGTGTGATTCAGTGCAATATGAAATAGGTGGAATAATATGAATTAATGAATCCATTACCTGGGATGGGTGTGTTGGGCTGTGTGTCTGCGGGGGTCCCGGACGAGGGAGTCTTGGGGTCTTCACCGGACGCTAAAGCTGCAGCTCGTTTGTTCTCCTCCAGCTCCGCCATCCACGGCATTGACCACTGTCCATTCACGTGCTCAAACTCCTGCACCTGAGCAGTCACCATGAACACACCATCACTGCTCAAGTCTTTTATATACAACACCAGGCTAAACCATTTAAGCAGAATATATAATGCTTTTTATAGAACTTAGTTATGGTCTATAATTTTCCTTGTTTCAAACCATAACATTTACCTAAAACCTCCTAGTAATAGAAAGAGTTCCACTGACTTCCTGAATCAATCGATCAAAACTAATGAGCTACTGATGGAGGAACATTTTAATATTGTGGCTAAAAGCTTAAAAAAGCCCATTTTGCAATATGTTTCCTTTAAACAGACAGACCTTCTTCCTGATCAGTGACATGACTCCGATGCGAGTGAGCACGTGCTGCCTGGACAAACCCTCACGAGGAACTCCGTCTGCAAAAGTCTCAGCCCCATCAGCCCCCGGCTCACACAAGTGACGCATGAACAGAGACACATAGGCCCTGAAAGAGAGAGGAACAGGTTTAAATTAAAGTTACATGTAATGTATGTTTTTACTCTGTATCTGTAATGCTTTTGTACTTTCTGTAGTTTATTCTTGTACGGTGACCTTGAGTGTCAAGGCACCTAATATATAAAATGTATTATTAGGAGTTAGGGCAGGGGTCGGCAATTATTTTTTCCATGAAGTCATGAGACACAAAACACACTCTGGAGGGGCGGGCTAAAATCTCCACAATATTAATTGCACTTCTTTTTAAAAAGCAATAAATAGCATGGTTTTGACGCACTGGTAAGACTGATAAGAGTGTATGTTATGACTAAGCAATGAAAAAAGTGAGTTGTCATTTAAAAAAACACCTCTAAAATAAAAGCAATGCAGCTTTAGTCCAAGCATGAGATAAAATTATAAAATATGTTTGTTTTGTAATCCCAAATGAGCTTAAAAAGTCTATGTGGCCTGGGAACTGTACAATGGCCAGGATTGGGGGTTAGAGGGCGAGGGTCACGATCCCGCTTATAGGTTAAGGGTTTTTGCTAGAGTTAGAGTTAGTGTAGTATATTAGGAAGTTCAGGGGTTAGGGTAGGTTAGAGAAGTTATGGTAAAGGGTTAAGTGGTTAAAGTCAGGGTTAAGGTAGGGTTAGAAGTTTAGGGTCAAGGTCAAGGTTAGCAGGTTAGGATTTGGTTAGAATAGGGTTAGGCTCTATGATTAAAAGCATCCTGTAACCACCATCAGCTTTACACACAGTTCCCCAAATCGATGAGAACTTAGAAGCAGCACTCTCTGGCCGTCCGGAGGGATAAAGCAGACGCATAGGTTTCATACAGTTCATAGGCTGTTCATAAATAAATCACTAATGAAATAGGATCCACAGAACACAGTCGATCGACATTTGAAGCAGACTCACTTAAACTCTTTCTCAGATTTCCCGCGGAGGTCCCGGACGAGCCACTGGTTTGTGAAGGCGTCCTGAGGGGGCATCCCGTACCTCATCACTGCATTCAGGAAGGCCTTACGCTGACGAGCATTGAAGCCCAACACCTGACAAAGGATTATTAGGTTACAAAACATGCCAACTGTATTCAGATTAAATTATTATTCTTAATGTTCATGCTCACCTCAATATTTCCTCCGACTCGGGCCAAAAGTGGAGGCAGAGGTTTGTCCCTGTCGTTTCTCAGGCCTTTGCGGCTCGGTCTCCGCGCATTAGCTGAGATACAAAAGAAAAGCAAAGACAGACAGAGGTTCAGGCGTCTTATCAAAATGAAACACAAGTGTCAAATTCAAAACCGCACATGTATAATCGTGTTGCCTAAATGTGTCTGGGATGGTTATGGACTTACCGCTGTAGCTTCTTCTCAAATTTGAAGAGCATCGAATTAAATATATGGTTCTTTCTAAAGCAGTGAGCGTTCACAGTCACAATGGAAAACCAATAACTGATTCATAATTTAATGTGCAGTAATAACATTATAAAAGCACTTACAAACTACACAAATGAACAAACTTGCAAATTGCCCAAAGAAAATACAACTCAGGATTCTGGGCTTTGAAAATGTGAACTAGATTTTGTTCAAGTTTTAGAGTTTAATTATGGTACAATTTCAGATTAAAAGCCTTTAAATCTGTATTTTTAATAAAAAATCAAAACATAAACTCCACAAATTTTGAACTTGAAGTCAATAGATCCAATATGATCCAAATTCTCCTTTTAATGCTTATAATTGTGCTTATGTTACTGAATGCAGCCACTTTTATAATAAATTTTATCTTTTTAGTTTCACTGTGAATAGATTTCGCATACAGAAGCTTTGTGGCAGTTTTTGTTTTATTTGGACAAGCTCAATAAGATAGAGATATTACCCACAAACCAGGTTAATAAAACTTCAATCTCGCCTCCACTTTTGTATTTAACATTAGGCTTAAAACAACCTATTACACAATAACTCAAATCAAAGAGTAAAAGATACAGATCTGAGATTTGATTGAACAAAACTGTTTACATACCAAAAATAAAGTGCAACCAAAAATAAAGTGCAATCAAAAATAAAGTGCAATCAAAAATAAAGTGCAATCAAAAATAAAGTGCAATCAAAAATAAAGTGCAATCAAAAATAAAGTGCAACCAAAAATAAAGTGCAATAAAAAATAAAGTGCAATCAAAAATAAAGTGCAATCATAAATAAAGTGCGTACAAGATGCTTTACAGTGAGCTATATAATTGATTCATTCTTCCTGCTTTTCACTCTTCTCCTCATTTTAAATTTCTCTAACAGTCTTTGCATCCTTCTCTCCTGTTTCTGTTTCTTTCTCTCCTCTCGACTCTTTTTCTGCTCCTCCATTCTCTTCCTCCTCTCCCTTTTCTCTCTTTTTTTTTCCCGTCTGTGAGCAAAACAAATGATGCACCCACAGCGGCGCTTCCCTAAGATAAAGAGGATGTCCCTGTGGATATCATAGCTGTCATCTGACCCTGAGTTTACATCTGCGAAGGGTTAAAGTGTGTTAGTATAGATTAGGGATGCAACAACGCCAGATATTATATTGAACTGTTTGATATTGGTGTCACAGTTCAATACTAAAGTTCAACTGATACCACGTGTCCATCAATGCTTTCTTTTCATACATGTTTAGAGAGAAGGTTAAAATGGAACTAAACACTAAAGTTACGTTCAGACTGCAGGGCTTAATGCTCAATTTAAACTTTTTTGCAAAGTCGTTCACATTTCCAATTAAATGCGACGTCCAGTGTCAAAAAGTGTGTTCAAGAGTTTATGGAAGTCGCCTAAACATGGACGCCGCATTGAGCACGTGGAGATTTTAAAGCTGCTGTTGTACCAGAGCCAGAACACGTACAGCTTATTTTTTAAAGGACGAGATTGAGAAAGAGGAGGACGAGGTTTTTGGCCACGGCGTTTTGTGGGGCAGGGGGAGCGACGTCCGTAGAAAGGAACGTGTGGGCGCAGAGTCACAGCCAAGAGTGGTGGGATTGTTATGTACTGTGCTGCTTCACAGACACAGAGTTCATGCACAAGTTTTCTAGGACGAGAAGAACGTTTGTGTAGATTTGTGAGATTTATAGGTCATATGAATGTGACCTGGTCGTTCAGACTGAAGTCGCATGTCAAAAGATTGGTTTTAAGAGCACATATCCAAGTGGGCTGGGTTGCATTTGGAAAAAATCAGATTTGTGTTGTTCAGACTGTCATTAAAAGATCAGATACAGGGGTATAAGGGTGAAAAAATGAGATTTGGGTCACTTTAGGCTGCAGACTGAACATAGCCTACACTTTTCTTTGATACTTAAGTGTGTATATGGAGAAGAAAAGAGAAGAGAAACATACATTTTTGACTTTTTGGACACACACATCAAAACTGAATCAATATTGTAACCCCATCTATCCACACAGATATAAAATCTCAACAAAACTGTATTTTTGCATCTCTGCGCACAGTAAGGGGAAGAAATAATATTAATAATAACAGTAGGTTTAATATTGGGACATTAGTCAAACACTGACGCAGTAAGTGCAATTAACTTAAATGATTGAAATGCCATGTCCTAAAAACAGCTGTGAGTAAACAGATTTCTTTCTGGTTGTTCGTACCTGTGCAGGTTTGATAAACAAAATTATGCAAAGAAAAAGCAAGGACAAAGATGACAGAGAAAATGAAAGTTATTTTTTTTAAAGGTCATTGTACTATGTCTTCCAAACTGTTAAAAAAATCAAATAAAATAAAAAACACTGATTAACTGACACACCTCCAAGTGTTTTTGATTTCTCTTGCTGATTTCTCACACCAAAAATCAGAGCTAAGTGTTAGGTTATCTGATTATTCTGGTTATCTGATTTTCAAAATATTAAAAAGGATATGATCACCTTCTGAATAGTAAAAAAAGCAGCTTAATATCAGATGCCAGGACTTGTATAGGTGTAGCTGAGTGATCTGATTTTCACAGACTATTTAAATACACCTAGTGCCTCTCACACAAACACACACACACACACACACACACACACACACACCACACAGAAGGGCAGTGTGGAGTTTACCTTCAGTGCGTTCATCGAAGTCCTCGTCTCCTTCCTCTGACGCCACAGAGTAATCAGACTGATTGTCAGACTGATCCTCTTGCCAGTCTAAACAGGGCAAAAGCAAAAGGTGTGAGAAAATATAACAGAAAATACATTATACAAAACTAAACTGAGTGCAAAAAGAACTACATTTCTATGGCATGCACACACAAAAACAATAAAATAAATCTTAATCTTAAAAGTGAACTAATATCAAAAATAAAACAAAGGTTAAAATCAGTCAAATCAGTCCTTTTATTAGATATTCCTTATATTAGCTCTATTCTTAATCACAATGACCCAATCAAGTGCCCAAATGAATTAATAATAAAAATAATTAATAATAAAAAATAATCTGATCATTTTACAAACAAAAATAACATGCTATATAACACCAAAACTGCAACATTAATATCAGCATGCATATTAAAAAATAGAAATGGTTTACCTGCGATAACTAGCACGGTTGCATGGAAACAAAACTGCGTTAATAACGTTTCGTACATTCATAATTTCATCACAAAATAGAGATGCACCCATACATTTTTTCAGAACTGGAATCAATACTTAGACCAAGCAATAGAGCAAAGACATTTCTAAAAATGATAAATGATAATTTCCAAAGCAAAAACAAAGCAAGACTATTAATCACTGCCAACATAAAATATAATCCATTTTTTTTTGTACAAAGTCTAAACTCTACTCTACTTTTACTGTCAGAGGATTGGCTGTTGACTTCTCAATTAAAAAGACTCAAGGCAAACATTATGAAACATTCAGTGCCAAGAGCGGCCTGTAAATATTCCTCTTTAATAGTAACGAACTGACCTAAGGGCTTCACATTAAATATAGCCAAGTATATCTTAAATATAGCGTGGTTATTTTGTATAGAGAGATGCATTATGATGGGACGGGTAAGGTGTCCTCAAATATAATTATAAATGTATATACGCATTATATTTGTTAGTGGGAGCTAATGTGTCCAGGTAATTTCCCTTGCGGATCAATGAAATGTGTCTAAATCTAAATTGCGTGAGATAAAAATATAAAATGATCCCAGTATGTGATCCCAGTGTTTGTATGGATGCACCTCTAGGTCACAACACAGCACACACAGAGAATAGTATTGGTGATGTTGTTCTGTACCCTGTCGTATACCTCGGTCCTCCTGCGAGCCGTCGTTGTAGTTGACGGGTTTGCGGGTTCGTTTGCCTTTGCCCAGGTTTCGGGCCAGATCCTCCTGCTGCTGCTCGTAGTGGTGACGCAGAAGTTTCTCCCAGTAGTCGGGGTCCACGCTCTCCTCCTGCTTAATCACCTCACGCTCCACCTCCTCCTCCTGAAGAGAAGACAGGGACATGTTTATCATTAAGAATTCACTCAATTTGAAACAGAAATGCTACAGCTACATTTTTTTCCCCATATTTTTTCCCATATTCACTTAAGGCTTGTCGGGACACTTTAAAACTCCTTCTACCATCTGTGACTATCATGTCAAAGTGCAGTCTTAGCGTTTTCTAGCGTCTCTCACCTCGTCGTCCTCGTCTTTGACCACGTACTGAGCGACCTTGAAGGAGCTGAGGTACTCGTTCATGCTGGCCAGCTCCGTGTCGTCGGTGGCGTCCTGGTTTCTGTCCAGCAGACGGTCGATGGCCTGGTCGTCATAGTGGATCACGCTGCTGTCGTCCTCTTTGTTGTCTCCTACAGTAAAGGTTTATATTGATATTGGGTTTATACGTTTAAATAAATAAGCAAACAAACACATATACAAAAAACAAATATAACACTGAGAGAAGGAAGGTGATCCACACACTTACCGTATTTTTGGGGCTATAAAGTGCACCGGATTATAAGGCGCAGTATCAAATAATATGTCAGTTGTGTCATTGTCCACACATAAGGAGCATCGGATTATAAGGCACAATAAGCGAAACAAAACGCGTGTCGGATAAATCGAACCGCAATAAGAGAAACAAAACGTGTGTCGGATAAATCGAACTTTATTCAGGTCATTTACAATAACTCTCAGTTGTAGCTAACACAAAAATACAAGTTTAACAGTTGGTGATTTGGGCATCAAACATGCCCGGATCCCTCTCAACATTGTTCAGTTTTAACACAAAAATACAAAACCTGAAATCTGCATGGTGCATGTCTCTTAACAGGTGCATTTTGGGTCCTTGTACAGCACACGGCAGAACTACCGGTATGTTGCACAGTCGCCCTATATGTGGCCAACATATTACTCCTCCTGACTCGCCCACTAATACGTTATTAGACTAATGTGGACAACATCAAATCGGTTGGAGGTTAAACACAACCAAAGGTCAGACATAAGGCCACTGGATTATAAGGCCACTGTTGATTTTTGAGAAAATGTCATGATTTTAGATGCGCCTTATAGTCCGAAAAATACGGTAATCAAGAAGAAAATGATGGCCTCAAATGAAAGATATCGATGGTGAATAGCAAATGTGCTTTAATTACACAGAAAAGAGAACAAACAAGATCGACTTTAATTATTAGACGTTAAAATTCTATTAGTTTTTTCCCCAAATTAAGAGGCAAGTTATAAAGGGTTCATAGATGTATACAGATTGTAATAAATAAAAAATGATGAATGAAGTAATGAATAAAAAATGAATACATCCAAATTCTGTAAACTGGACAAAACGTTTCATTCAAATGGTTTCTTCAGTTCTGATTTCTGTTAAGTCCCTGCCTAAAGTAAAGCGCTAACTACAATGAAACTAACACACCCTAACGTAAAAAATAGGGTGTTAGTTTCAGTGTAGGCAGGTCCAACTTGTATAAGCATATTCACTCTTAAAAAAACTCTTGTCCAGTTGACAGAAGTAAAATGTCTTTAGCAAAATATAAAATGTATTCTCCTTTACAGTGAACTCACCCTCGGCAGCGTCGTCCTTGAACAGCTCTTCTGTGCCAAACTTGAGGATATCGTCCAGTTCCTGTTTGGACATGGAGCCCGTCTTTGTACCGATGCCGGGTCTGACCACGAGATGAGTCAGCATCATCTTCTTTTTGGCCACCTAATGATTGCAAACACAGTGAACATGTATTATTTTGAAGTGGAAAATAATAATGAGATGATAATGAGTAGTTTCTTGGGGAGTAGATCCGTCTTTGTATTGTTGGTGAGAATGTTTTATAGAATATGTTACTTTAAATACAGTAATTTAAACGTTTTCTCAATGTTTAGGCTGTTTTTCATCTGCTCTGTTATTTGTGGATAGAAATACATCTATGAAAAATAAAACTACATTCAAATTCAAATAAAAATACGACAAACCTGTGTGATTCTCTCCTCCACAGATGCTTTGGTGACAAAACGATAGATCATGACCTTCCTGTTCTGACCAATACGATGAGCTCTGCTGAAAGCCTAAAACGAAATATGTGAGAAAACAAAACATTAATATCAACAAGCATCATAAACAATCAGGGTTAAATCAAATGCCAAATGCCTAAAGACTAAAGAGTGTCCTACATATGACTAAAAAGTACCCAGTCAAAATGGGATCCTATCTTATATTATATGGGTGATAAAAACTAAAACGTTCACAAGAACTCATTTGTTCACTCTGCACTTTAAAATAAGATCTAGTCATTCATTTTTTTTTACTTGTAAAAAGTTGGCTTTAGACTAGGGCTGTGCCAGAAATAGGAAGACCGTTAGATCGCGATCTCTACTTTGGTCAGTCTAAATGATAAGATAAGTGCATTTTAATCGACTGTACAGCCAGTCGTGGTGCTGAAGAGGATTTACACTGTCTGAAAAAGCAGTCTGAGCCAGTGCGCCTCTTTATGGTGTTTTATAATCCAAGTTACAGAAAGTAATTAACCATTTTCTCACCGTTTATGAGTGAAAC
>KN488148.1:5517-27616 GCA_000787155.1 Scartelaos histophorus | reverse complement strand
CCGATACAACAGTGACCGATACCAAAGTGACCCAATACCAAAGTGACCCGATACCAAAGTGACCGATACCAAAGTGACCAATACAACAGTGACCGATACAACAGTGACCGATACCAAAGTGACCGATAGCAAAATGACCCGATACAACAGTGACACTTATAAGTGGACCCCGTGAGAGTGAGACAAGCAAAGTTTGGTGAAGACAAACAAAATTCAGAACAGTGATAAAGAACAATGAGACAAGCCTGAAGTTGAAATGGTGCAGACGTCTGTGATGAACAGAAACGTTCATCATAGACGTCTGAGGTCGGTCACAGACGTCTGAGGTCGGTCACAGACGTCTGAGGTCGGTCACAGACGTCTGAGGTCGGTCACAGACGTCTGAGGTCGGTCACAGACGTCTGAGGTCGGTCATATTGGATCAAAAATGTAACACGGCTTTGTCTGAGTGTTTGTAAAATGAATCTAGTCCCTGGTTTTTGGTCCAGATGAGCTCAGATTTGGCACGTCACATCTTTAGACTCACAGATATTATCAGTGCAGTTTGCCTGTCGTACGGCAGAAACACCTTCTGTGCTGAGTATTTATAAATATTACTAATACTTATGGCTAAAGTTAATTATAATTATTGGTCAGGCTAGAGATCCAAGCTGACTGGGCTTTTGTTCTTTGCCAATTCCTTCTTCTTCTTCTTCTTCTGTGTGCACCAGGGCGAGAGTCTCATCTCTGCAGCTTCAATTATGACTTATTTTCTACTTGATTTTTACTTCTACATATACATTTATATGATTATGCCTTATTTCATACCAGTCTCTTGCTATTTGTATTCTTATTTAGAATTTATTATTACCATTTATATTTTTTATTTTGTTATATGATAGGATGTGATGTGATGTGTGTTCTACTGTGTCCAAGAAATCTCCCTTGCGGATCAATAACATTTCTCTACATTTACTTCATCATTTGTTAAAGGCCTAGATGAGGGAAGATCATTTTAATATGTTTAAAGTTGTTAAAATACGTCCTCTTTAAGTATCTGTAAACCTCTAAAGCCTATAATTGTTCATGGAAGAATAAGAAACAAAAGCAGGACACACACACAATAGTCACCTTGTAATTTCTGCCTTGTGGTTGGTTAATCAAGAACAGTTCTGGTAAAACACAGTAAACTTCAAACCGCAAATGACTCAGACAGGATAAGCTCTGGTTTTTGCTGATTCACAGATGATCTCAAGGCTCCGTTAATCAGTCCCACCTGGATCCTCACGTGTCAAGCAGAAAGAACTCATTTCTGCAGTACGGCTTAAAATAAAAATAGCCATCTGAGCTAAAATTTGTTGCACATCTGAAGGACTTTTAAGACTAAATTTGAATACTCTGATCCTGTTGATCTGAGCGGGGCAACAATATAATGACAGCGTCTAATTATAGTCGTCGTGTCTGAAGCTACTCGGAGCTACTGGAAAACAGCAGGATTGCTTCTGTGTTCAGGTTCTCAGCACACGTCCATGTTTGACTGATGAGTTTAATTTAGTCTTTTGGCCTAAATGTGCGACAATTAAAAGTCAAAAGTGTTTTAAAATGTTCTGGTCTGGTTACAATGTTGTTTCCTCATCACAAACAGACCTGGAGCTTTTTTCATTCACACGTTTTACGTTTAACGCACAAAAGCCGAGTTTTTCTCTCTAATTGACGCTGTTATGACGTCACATGGTAATACAGGAAGTGCTCCACTGTGTTTTTGAACTCCACACCCCTTCAATAGACTCATTTGGATGATTTCAGTCCTGATATTGCAAATCTCTAAGACTAATCTCTAAGACGGACTAATAATGACGGGGTTGGGTAAGATTTCCAGAAAACTCTACATGGGTTTGGTACCAAAAACTGTATTTAGGCTATAATAATCACATCTAATGAAAATATGAATGATTTTCTATGATTTCTTTAAAAAAAATTACTGTAACAATTTGCTAGACCTATAAAAACAATAATTATTCTGCACTTTGGTCATCGTCTTCACATTTTTTCCTGGCTCGGACGATTTGCTGAATGCGTCTTTACCCCAAGTTGTGCCACTTTGTGTCTTGACAAAAACTAAAATAATATAAACAAGATAAATTGACTCCTTTCTCTACATTCCAAGTCTCTGATTGTAAAATTAGTCATGAATATATTAACCGTCCTTCCTCTGTAGTCCATGTTCACCCCATGTCTGGTCTAACTTCTCTGATTTCCTCGCAGAAGAATATGAGCTGTGATATTCCCAAACGGCTAAAAACTCTTGGCTCCAGCTCGACTTCAACCGTTTCTTTTTTTATGGAAAACCAGACAACCTCAGTTACCCTTCACTAATATTAGACACACCACCTTTCAGTCTGCAACAACTTAGAATCATGACCAGTTTTTGAATCATTTTCCTTCACACAAAAGTCCCAAACCTCAAAAGTTTCAAAGTTTCCACTGAGAGCATGTTTCTATTCAAGTATTAGATTCTGTAAGCGGTGAAGTGGGCAGAAGTTTGGGGAAAAAACTGCTCAGTCATCGCTCGCGTCGGTCCAACCTCACAATGCTTTGGGCACGAGGCTCGCTGCGCCCACCGGAAAATGGGCTCTACGAACTGTGTCATGTCTTACTTTATCCAGGAAATAGGATTTTTGCGTCTAGTGCCGGGCAACGTGGACAGTAGCACCGACAGCTGTGGATCTGGCAACGCGCGGACGTGGTCTTAACTGTAAATGAATCCGTGCGGTTCACCAGCCAAAGGAAAGAGACTTCACAGAATCGAGCTTCCATTCACAAGAGCTAGCACTGAAACCGGAGGAGAACTCTGACAACTGCGGTCATTTACAAGGCTGTAGGTCTGGGGCTGAAGTCATTACACATAATAAAACACATAAAAACAACATTACATTATCTGAGAATTATGGCTTCGTTTTACCCAGATTATGACTCTGAAGTCCTTCATGTGACAAATGACCAATCAGAATCAGAAAATCTGCATCACTCAGCTTCTCCCAATTGTTAGACAAACAAGGAACTTTTTCAGAAACTTTATGAAGTAGGAAATAAAACTGATAAAGAGTTCTTGCTTATAAGAGTGTCTCCCCGTCAAGTGCCAAAGAAAGTCTCTCTTTTTAACATGACAAATTATATGTCAGTTTTGAGTAATTTATCCGCACATTTCTGAAGCTATTTTAACCGTACGGTTCTTGCCAAGAGCAACAGTGAGAGCTCCAGAGACAACAGTGTCTGCTGTTGTGAACTGCGGAAAAAATACCGAGCAACAGATCTGTCGGTGACCAGAATTAAGTTGTGTAATATTAAAAAGCCAAAAGTGGATTTTCAGAGCTTAAGGGACTTGCTAACAGTAGCCCTCCTGTATTACTCAGAGTCATTTATGCCTCACTTTGGGGTGGATTTAATGCTGTTTGGCAAACTCAATACTTTTACAGGTTTCATCAGTTATTTCAAAGCACCAGCATAAAGGCACAAATAGGCAGGACTGTTTTACTACGAATTATTTGTTAGACACTAAAAAACAAGACACATTCTGATCAATCTGATTCCTTCTCCTTCACTGTGGTTCTCCCTGAGGTTTCTCGGTTTTTCCCACTGGGTTTTTCCTTGCTGAAGAAGGAGGGTCTAAGGACAGGAGATGCTGGGACAATTATCCATCTGCCTACTAGATGTTGGACATTCTGTATTTTGAATTATTAATTAACTACAGATTATTATTATTATTTTATTTATTTATTTAATTATTTTTTCCTTGTTCTGCTCATTCTCTGACATTTTTGTTTGCTATTTTAACAATTTTGTGAAGCCCGCCGAGATAACTGTTGTTATGATTTTGGGCTATACAAAAATAAATTGAATTGAATTGAATTGAATTCCTGTAAATGCTGTTGGTATAATTTCATATAATTTAAACATTTAAAAACACATTGATTTAACACCGAACATGAACAATTAAAAAGGCTGAACAATAACTTAATGGTCACATTTATTTATACAACAAACATATACAAACTCAAAAGGACATTTTATAGTTAATATGCGTCTCTGTCGTCACTTTGTCCAATAAAAGTCATTTGGACAATAACTGGTCATTAAAGGTGTAATGTTTTCGATAGAGGCTCATCTGCTTGTTCCCATGGCGATGCTTTTGCTGCGTCTTAAATGTTCCACATATGATCTAGACGTATGTTCTGGCATTTATACAAGTACGGATGTGTTTGTGCTCAAAACTGCACTGAAAAACTTGTATTCTTATTATGAGCCTCTCCCCAGAGCTGTGGGACTTTAAATATAAAGCAACATCTCCATGGAGACGAGCACGGGGCACACCCTCCACCAGAAAAGTTACGCAGTGCACTTTTATACAGGTTAATACCAGTAAGACCTCCTGTGCCTCCTGTTCTCCACAATGCCCATCTTTTCCATCACCTCCTCCTCCAGCGTCTTCAGTGAGGGGACGTAGGTCTTTGCCAGAGCATCGTCAGGACTCGTGTCTTTGGGACCATCTGTAAAACATAAAAGTCAGTGGTTTATAAAGAGAAACTGCGCATGGCAACACTGGCAGGGCCTTAGTCTGAAAAGGTGTCAGAGTTTAAGGAGCAAACTCGTTCCACTATAAATCCCCAGACCACAATGCATAATGACTGGCAATTGAATGTGGGAGCAAACTGCACGATTTTCAGAGTAAATGATTTAATTGTTTTACCATTACATTGCTAGGTCTAAAAATAAAAACGCTTATACAATAAAATGTTGTTCTGGCATCTAACATCCCGCATGGACAGACGTCTAGACTGTCCATAGATGCACACTGCCACATTCCAAATAGGAAGTGAGTATGGGCAAACTTCTAGCTCCACTGACTCTGGCTCCAATTCATTTTACAAAAAAAACCACGTGTCTCCATAACTGCTGCTCTCAAGCTCGTCATTTTGGTCCCACTCCCACTTAACCCACTCACCGCAGTAAAAGTCAAATCAGACACTTTCTTTCCCCAAGTTTGCTCATGCTAGCGTTAGCAACAGGTCTGACTGACAGCGCGGCTAAATGGTGTGAGCTGGAAGGGACATTATCGTCAACAGCCTCGCTCTGAATTGGATCTGATAATCGATTACTATGATAATCCTAAAACTTTCTAATATGGAACTCGGCTCCAAATTCGCACCTATAACCACCAGCCGCAATGAACTTCATTTGACTGGAGCTGAACGCTATGGGTGACGTCACATTCCCTTAGTTCACTTCATTACACAGATACGGGGACAGACAGCACCATATTGGGTTTACTAAATTTTAACTTTTTAACAGGAAAAGAATGTTATCACTTTAAGAACTGAAATGACAAAAATGTGATATTTTGCCAATAAACACTAAACACTTAGTTTGAGTTTACATTTGTTTATATTAGTTTACATTCCACTTCTTGACATCTACATATTACACACTGACTCCGTCTCATACATTTGATATTAATAAAGAAAGCATTTCCATAGTTGTAACTAATAAGCTCATAAACAAATATAAAGACAAGTTAGGGTTAGACTATTCAACACTGTACAGGAGTCTGTCTCATACTGACCTTTCCACTGCTGTGGGACGATGCCGTCTCTTCTCTCCACCACAGGTTTGGGGATGATCCGACCTGTTCTGAGAGAGACACGCACCTTCTCTCCCTCCTCCGTAAACCTCCACTCTACTTCTGTGGGCTTCCTATAGAAAATAAACATGTAAACTGTTCATATAAAAAGACATAGAAATAAAGTGAATGAAAAAACTGTTAAAAACCCCCAAACAGTAATAGATTGAGTACCTGTCAGAGGGGTCTACAAGGGCCACATCCTGGAGCAGAACAGGAGCTTCTGTGGCAATGTAGGTCCCTCGATAATCTGGGGTTTTTCCAACATACCTATAATGCTGCAACAATTGAAAAAAAAATGATTTAAGTGTAGCAAACCAGATTAGTCAAGTTAATTTGCAAGTATAAAATGTAGAGCGAGCATAATAAAACCACTTTAGTGCCATCTGGTGGTGAGCCACCAAACAACACAATTAAAATGTGAATAAGGATATGGTTGTAATTAAGCCCTACATTCTATATACTACATACGAGTTATTGTTCAATATATAATAACTGGAACAATATATTTTTAAGATTAATATTTATCATCAGTACATTTTGTTAGCAATCATGGTAATATTTTTGTAATTTCTGTTGTAATACGATAAAATTTGAGCTGTTGGGTTGAATAAGTACAGTATAGTAACTAATAATTGTTTCATTCTGCACTTAATTTGCTGCAGCTCATGCCTTGCTAAATGAAACTGTTAAAAATTGTTTACTGTGATTATGCTGCTTCATTTTTATTGTGTCAGTGGCCTAAAGTAATTTCATTATAACACTTTATTGCAATGATTCTCTGTATGAATATATATTGGGCTACAAAATGTATTGATTTGTTATGTAATTATTATTACTGCAGACAGTTAAAAATGTTGTGAAAATATACTTAATAGAAAACATGGATCAGTTAAAAAAGACATTCATATTTTCTTATTACATGAGTTATTACTTCTGTGATTAAACAACTATTATAGAACTGTTGACTGAGATCCAGGAAAAGTAAATACAACAATAAAATGTTAGTATTCTTACTGTATTGAGCCCTTCCAACATAACCCAGTTTCTGTGTCTGAAAACTTGGATGACTTTTCCTTGTTTTCCTTTATCTTTTCCTGCGAGAATTTCAACCTAGAAAGAAAAAAAAATTACTGTAAAAGTTTCTTCATAACAATCAAAATAATCTTATGTCATGCAGCAATTCATAGACCCTTTCAAATCTTATTTCATCAGAATGTTTAAAATTCTGTATCGGAGGCAAATGGAGGCAAAATGAAGCTAACATAATATATTTACAATGATTGACAAGTAGACCTAAATGCTAATGGTTTTATGACATTATAACAAAAAGAAGCAATTTTGAATTTCTGAGGTACAAATCTTATTTACTTGGAAAAAATACAGTTTTCTGACCCTAAAATAGTATCTGAGCTTCACAAAAAGTATAATTTATGATAAAATGCGTAATATAGCTGTAGATCAAGTGAAAAATTGTTGTGAGCTCAACATTTCTGTGAGGATTTGTCCAGTAAAACCTCAAAATGTGGATTTTGCTTTAGTTAAAAATGCTTAGTGTCGATCATAATCTCTTCTCAAATAAACAAATAATGTAAAACACAGTTGTAAGTGTTTTTAAACTAGGCTCATTCACATGTAGCTGAGTGGTTTGCATTTTCCAAATTTCACTAGATTTTTAATATTTTGTGATATTCTGAAGTTAATCCCAGTTTTCCCATTAAAATCACAGTATGTTCCACTTCACTTTTGCTTCCAGCTGCCTCCTTTCCGGAATTTACAAGGTTTTTGTTTACTTTTTGTCGAAGGGTTTATAATAAATCTATTTATTTTCTTACCCTGTCTCCTCTGAACACACTCCAGGCTTCTGGGGTTATGGGCTCCACAAACACCTTCCTCCGTTTCTTCCCAGGGGGATTCAGCCTCTTCGCCGCCTGTGTCCACGGTCTGTTTGTGCCGTAGCGATAATCTTTGGGCACCACCACTCTGGCAGCCATCGCCAGCAACGTGGTCAACCTCATTGTGCTGCGAAAAGAAAACTATTATAAGTATATATAAGTTCAGACTCCACTAAATCCACTGTCAGTCAATGAGGCTAAGAGCAGATCATGCTAACAGCGATCAATTTCATCAATGTTTAGTTTGATTACTTGACCAACGCACTGCAAACTCCGTCTTTATAGTCTTATAATCCATTCATATAGAATGAATTTAAAGTTAGCTAGACTTGAAATAAGGTAAAATGTTGAAAATAGTGTGTGCATTACCTGTCCTATCGCGATGACAATGTCACATGGAAACAGCGACAAGAAAAACACTGACGTCTAGTGGTCAGGAGGAAAACTACATAAATACATTGCAACACATTTCAAACGTAGTAAGTCACTGATAATAGGATTAAAAGTAATTCATCAAGAAATGCACTTTTACAAAACGAAACTATTCATCCTCCTCCAGGTCTTTTGTCTTTTTGATATATAAAGTCCGGTTTTCCTCTAAACAGACCTCAAAGGTGCAGTGTGTAACTTTTTTGGTGTAGGGTCCATCAAATATTGTTATATGTTATATGTATATAAATATGTTATTGGTTTATCTGAAATGTTTCTCCATGGAGATGTTATTGCTTTATCTGAAGTGTTTTTTAGTATATCAGTAAACCTTTCTATCTTCATGGAGACCAAACCAGAGCAAGGTACAGGTCAGATCTGTGGAGAGGCAACCCCGCTCATAATCAAATGCCTCTTTTTCTTGGTATTTTTGAGCTGTAAAACCACATGTAATTATTATTTTTTATTTAAGGAAGAGCTGTTTAATGTCATACTGTGGGACATTTCCATAGAAATAAGTACAGTACACATTAAAAAGCTGCATCAAATAAATAACAGGAAGTGTCAATATTAAGCATATCTTAAAAAAGATCCTTAAAGTGTATAAACAGAAGGTCCTTAAATATAAGATCCTCAAGGTTTATAAATACATTTAGGTACACATTTGCTGGCCTTAAACTACATTAATTATTCTGGTGCATTGAGCAAACAAAGTGAATTTTCCCATAAAGACACAATTAAGGTAAATATCACAAAACATTTTTATTTATAATCAACAGGTTTATTCAATGGTCTAGCAGCTCTAACAGAAAACTAAGCAGCAGATAAGGTTCAATGGCAGCTTTGAAAAAGTAAAACTAAACCAGAAACTGCTGTGAAATGTTGATTTTGTACAATGCAGTGATCCAAATACGGGCATAATCATGATTATGGAAGAGAGAAAATCCAAAACAAACCACTAAACCAAATGTAGATTTCAAGTAACATTTTCACATAATAACTTTGGGTTTCAGATAAATTACATATAAAAAAAAAAAATAATAATTAGGCCTATTCCAGTCAATATATATTGTTTGACAAACATCATGACATTTTTGAGTGGTGGTTTTAAACACTTTATAACATCAAATTATTATAACTGTTCAGAATTAGATTTTAAATATAACATTAAGGCCAAGCTGTAACACAATTAGGAATGTCTTCTACTTTAAATAACATCATCATAAAAAACACTAAAAGACAATCTTTAAATCTTACTTTCTTATCAAATGGGGCTTCATATATTAATTGGATATATTAACTATGCCCAGTCCCCACACAGATGTAAAACAGTTTGGTCACATGCAAAAAGCACTACATCAAAGCAAAAACACAATTAACAAAATCTAAGCCACAACTGACTTTGAGCAAAGAGTAAAACGTCTAGAAGTGCAACTTATCATGTACTAAGCAACAATACATGGTTTAAGATCAGCAGAGAAGTGAGATGAAAAAAAAAAATATTAAAAGCACTTTTATGTAAGAGTGAGTTTTGCCTGTACAACTATAGGGCACACCAAGATTAACATCCTTTATGTAATTTATTTTGAATCTGGGTCTTATTTACCATTTTCAGTGTTTATTCCCTCTAAAATTCAGATTTCTGACACTTTTCAAGTCCTAATGCAATTGCACTTAAAAATAATAATATATACACACCTAAAACCACATGATAAATGAGCTCTCTGACTGATGGTTTTGTTTTTTCTCTGATTAACAAACTATTATTCCTGGGATATATAATATCCTCAAATCGCAAATAAAAACTTGTTTGTTTAGAAACAAACATTTTTATATATCCTCTTGTTAATTAAAATGGTTCAAATGTGAAGAAAACTCTTTTAACGTTTTGATATCCACAGAAAAGCACCTTTTCCCAGTCTCTCCACAAGTCGACGTTAAGCACTGTCTGACGCAGGCTGCAGAAAGAATGAATCAACATTTAGAACAAAACAAAAATCACCATAACATCTCATTATCGTGTCACTTATGAGGATCATGCAATATCAGTGTTATCCAAACCTTTTCTGCAGTGGGGGCGTTTTCCTCTTTAGATTCACTCGGTGTCGAGTCTTTGGGTCCGTCCACATTGTTTACTTTGGGCTCTTCGCAGGACTTGTCCCCATCTTCTTTTGAATCCTCTTCTTTCTGTGCATCTTTTTGCCGTTTGGAAGACGCCTAAAGGTCACACGAGGTCAGTCAGTTTCTGTTAAACACATTTGTTTACACGACCTCAAAGGGTTTCAAGTTTCACTGGTGCGTTCCCTCTTTTCAAGTAGACTTTAAATAAATATAGAGGAACAATCAACATTACCGGTGCATTATGTAACTTTTCTAGTGGAGGGCCTGGTATCAGCTTGTCTACATGGAGAGTTTATTGGTTTCCCTTGGATATTCCACAGTACGGCCTTACATATCTATCGCCATGGATATAAATAGATAACGCCCCAGCAGCAAACTACAGGTCCATCTGTGGTAAGATGATCACAGAAGGAATGCACGTTTTTGAGTGGTACAAATCCCTGCAATTAGTGAAGTGCAAATGTAATGTCATATTGAGGAACAAGGCAAAGTAGTAAGATCTTCAAAGAGAGAATCAGGTGTGGACCCCCCACTAGAAGAGTTACACAGTGCAGCTTTAACAGCAAAACCACTAGATGGACTGATTGCTCTTTTATGATTGATAACGAAAATATAAATTCAGGGACAGGCCTGCAAACTCAAGCCTTCAGTCGAAGAGGATTTTAGACTCTAATGAATAATTCTCAACTGCGGCACGACTTGTGACTGACCTCCGTAGCATCCTCTGCTTTCCGTTTGTTTCCTCTTTCGTTCTTTTCGTCAATGACCAAAGCTCCTTCATCTTCATCACTGCTCCCTCCTTTCTCACCATCATCAGCCGCTTCAGATGCATCATTGTCTTTCTTTGAAGCCTGAAACAATAACAGTAACATGACAAGATTAAACGCTTTTTCAGCTTTTACTAATCAATACTTGGCATTTGTACTTTGTGAAATGATGTGGAAGATTATTAGATATTGCACTATGAGCGAAAGCAAACTACAGTAAATGCAAGCTGACTCCAAAAGCATTCACGCCCAGCCCGTTATCAGAGGAAACGCCCACCTCATACTCCTCATGTGTAACGGTAGGGTTGTTCTCAATCTCCCATAGGCCCTCAGCAAACCCTCTTCTCTTGTTGGCTTTTCCAAACTTCTCCTTAAATTCTTCATATGGGGACAGGTCTTTGGCCCCCAGGAATGCACTGTAGTAACAAAACATGATTATAAGAAACAGAACACTAATATTTAGTCAATGCAAAGGCTACAAAATGTTACTCACGTTTCATGTGTCCCAAAGAAGAAGACCTGGTACTTGTTTGAGGGAGATTTCACAGCTCCTTCAGGTAACTCATCAATCTGGAAAAAGAAGTCCATAACAGTGCAATACAATAACCAGGGGTATTAAAGCCACTGTTTTATACATTTTGTTATTGGCAGTGGTTCAGTCAGTAACTAACAATCAGTACACTTATCAAAAGAAAACGTATCAGTAACACACACTCACGTACACACGTTGTTGTGCAGGTCAGACTAGATTTAATTGATTTACACTGATGCCTCCAGCCAGAGTGAGAAGCTTAAAACCTGTTTTTCATAATATCATAATAACAATACCGTCACAAAGAGTCTACTTGTTGCTAAACTCGTCAAGTTTTAATGCAGTTTTAAGGCTAGCCCTAAACTAAAGAGCGCGGAGCCTGTGGAGCTGCGCAGCCCGGAGCCTGTCCTCGGAGCCCCGCAGTGAAGCTCCGCTCGGGGACCGCGGGTCTGCGCGGTCAGGACCGTAACCCGCAGGTGACGTTGTGCAATAACAACTATTTAGGGCCACGGAAGATTAGACTTGGCCTACGATAAAAGGCCCTGAGGGACCGAGAGCCAAGTGTTGGTGACTGACACGGGCCGTTCATGTAGAAGAGACGAGCTGTAGGTTTGAGCTGAAGAGCGTTTCCTGAACAGAACCGCCCGAGACTCATTTGTGTGACTCAAGCGGAGCTTTAGCTGCGTGTTTGCAGCACATGGCTAACACCGGCTAAAGCTAACTCCGGTTAGCCAACTAGTGTCAGGCCGCAGGAGTAAACTAGAACTAGACACCGGAGAGAACCGAGACTATTACAACCAGAACCACACACGGAACCAGGACTGTTCACGGCACCAGCACTTACCCGGGCGGGCCAATGAGGATAACCCTTCATTTTAGCAAACACCAGATCTCCGGGTTTATATTCCCTTTGCCGGTTGGTTCTGGGCATTTTTTCTTCTTCAAAACAGCAACAGTAGAAATGAATAAAATAGATAGTGGTTCTTTTATGCAGATGGACAAACACTTGGTCCAAAACTGAACGAGTGAATGTCAAATCCTCCTGGCGCCGAAAAGTGGAGAGCGACTTTTCCCGCGGAGTCGGACCAATGAACGAAACGATGAAAAAAACAGCACCGGGCAAAAGAAATAACACAATTTGTACAACAAAAGAGTCCAGAGACTGTTGTTTAATAATTACTACACCCCCGCATTGGCTCGTCCCTCCGACTGTTTAGGTTTGAATCGGACTGACGGACGCGCCCCCAAGACCCGGGCCAAATGACGCCCCCTATCGAGCAGAGCACAGAACTGCAGGACCTGCACATGACTGGAACAACGTAAGGACAGGGACAGAAAAGGCTCCAGATCTGCGCAGTGCATCTGTGATTCATTTATATTCTATTTTCTAATAAAATTTCATGTATCTGCCTTGAGTTGACAATTATGTTCTAAGTGCACCGTAGCATCTGTTTAGTTTGGGGACATGTTAGACAGAAAAGGTCAGACGCATGTGGAAATTGTAGGTGGTTGACAGAATGGGAGATGATTTGCTGAATGGGGGGCAGCCAAAAAGAAATAAAGGGAAAAAGGCAGTGAAGATAACATGATTTTGATCTGTCCTTCGACGCTACTAAGGCAAGAAAACACAGAAAACACACAAGGACCCATCTTCAAATCCTTGGCCTGGTCAAACAGAAACCCCAGAATGAAAAATGCTCTGAAAAAACCATCCAGACACAAGGAGAAACACGCAAACTAGACAAAAGAGCCCTGCTGCCTAAGGCAAACCCAGGAACTTATTACTGATTTGAGGTGAGAGCCATAACCATTCAGCCACCAGAACAAGTAGCCTAATGATACAAACAATGTGCATAATGACCAGTTTATTAAAGCTCTACACTGTTTTTATTAATTCATTATTCAATCACTAAGCCAACTTCTGCCCTGGAGCAGACTGATCTAAGTGACTGACGCAAAGCTGCCAATCTGTACCATCAGTCGACCACTTCTTATCAATTAAAATGCAAAATATTAAATTATTCTGTAGCCACTTTCTGACAGAGGCAATACCAGGCAGCCCAGTTTGGATTACATTGTTATTACGCATACTTCCACTATAATGTCATTACACTGTCATTACACTCTGCGACCACTAGGGGTCAATACATTTCAACAGACGCCATTGGTCTAAAATGAAGAAGGAAACCTGCGCACAAACATGCGCAGAACACACATTTATCTGACAGCGATGGAGGCTAATGTTTTGATGAAGCTTGGAAGCTAACGAGCGCGGTTTTCTTGTCGTGTTCTAACCTTAAATTCACTGTTAGCTGTCGCCGTTAAAGCGCAACTGCAGCTCTATTAATCCAACCATCTGACCATAAAAACAGTCAACTTCGAGTTATCGCTGCGTTTGCCGTTTAGCTAAAGTAGCATAGCATAGTCCTGTTGGTTCACTGAATGTGTTTTGTTTTTCATAGTTTAGAAGGATAATTCACGCACATCGCTTTTCGATACTTTAATATCTTCGTGGTTTCCTACCTTCATCTTGAACAAAAGCCACGGAACACCATCGTTAGTTGGCTTGTTTCAACGAGGAGAAAAAGTGGTTCTTCATGTGCACAGGTCATAGCAATAAATTAGCATTTAAAACCATCAGAAAATATGTCTTTAGTCGCTTATGGCAGCAGTGATGAAAGTGATTCAGAAGAAACCTCCAGCTCGCCTCCGCAGAGTAAAGGAGGACTCTTTTCTGTCCTCCCAGTTCCTAAAAAGACGAGTGTTGTCAATACTGGATCAAGTATAAAACAAACAGCAAAACTAAGCACAGGGTCTGGGAATAGCGTTTCCAACGATGAGTCCGTTCCTCAGCCGTCTAAAGGAGGTATGTTTGCCAGCCTGCCCAAGCCCCGAAAGCGAAATGAACCTGTCAGGATCACTGCACCTCAAATTCAGAAACGGGACGTAAGTATTTACCCATATCTGTGTCGAGTATTGCCCAGATCCTTTGTTCAAGTATTTAATTGAGATGCGTAATTTTACAGTCGGACTCGGATGATGATGAACCAACAAGCAAGAAAAAAATTCAAGTAAGTTTGCAAATTCAGCATAACTCGAGATGCTTTCTACTTGTAGTCATTTAACATCAAGTCTATCAGTATTTCAAATGTTCACTGAAATATGCAACTTTTCTAGCGGGACTGGCGCCTGCCTGTTTTCAAAGACATGTTATTGCTTTGCCTGAAATGTTACACAGTATGGCATTAAACTAATCTATCTTGCATTGATGTAGGTGTTTATTGCTTGAACAACATGCAGTATATTAGTGATTAGTGCGTGGGGTTGCATCTCCTCAGATCTAACACGTAACACTGTCTCTTCACCCTGTAGTCTCCATGGAGATATATATGTTTAGTGCTGTACAGTGGAACATTCCAGGTTAAAACAATAACATCTCCTTGTAGACAGGCAGGTGGTGGATTCTCAGCCAGAAAAGTTTCACGGTGCACTTTTTAATATTGCTTCATTTGCTCTATCCTACATTTTTTTTCTTGCAGGGTGGTGGTGGTACAGGCCTGTCTTCTCTTCTGCCACAGCCCAAAAACATGTCAGTTAAGGAGACTGACAGACCATTGATTCCTTACACTCTCACCAAACGACAAGAGCCCAAAGCAGCCAAACCGAGTGCCCCCTCTGCCCTGCTCAGCTCCAGTGCGTCTCCCTCCGCCATCAAAGCTGCTGCCAAGTCTGCCGCTATGCAACTTGCAAGACAAATTGCGAGTGATGATCACGACGAGGAGGAAATAAGCCCAGAGAATTATTTTTCACTTGAAAGTAACTCCCAACTGGCTCCAACTGCTGTCCCAGAGGTGGAGCCGGAGCCCAGACCTGTGATAGATCCTGTTCAGTTTGACGCATCAGATGGACTGGGTCACTCAGATGCACCTTTAGATTTTGGGGCAAATGCAGATGAAGGTGGGGCATGGGGAGGGCAATACCAGGAGGTTGATCCAGAAGCTTATTCTCAGGTAATCTGTGCCTTATTGTATCCTAAAAATCAATATAAAAAAACCTTGAAACTCTTCTAATCGCTTGTGTTCACATGATGACAATATTAGTTTATGCAGTTAAAATTGAGCTGGAGGGCAGGACTTTTTGAGATGCCGGATGTTTTAACCTTGTTTATGGTTAATATTATATAACAAATATATAATATAACAAATTATATTTGTAATTACTGCCTGACAAATTGATGCCATTACTGAACACCAGGGATGTGATTGTTGTCAGTTGAAAAGACTCTAAACCATAAAATAAACATAGCAAGACGTCCCTGCCATCCATATCAAATTATGACATAATCAAAATGTTGCATTACATTATGATTCCATGTATAGTATTTATATTTCTTGTTTTGCTATTTACAGGGATATTACAATCAGCCATATTACGAAGATCCTAATGTTGACCAAGGAGAGACTGGAGAAACTGAAACGGAAGAGCCGGGGAACTCAGCCATGTTTGATGAAGAAGCAGTAAGAACTTTGATTTATTTGTTATGTAGTTTAGTTTAGTTTGGTTTATGCAATTGAAATTTGAGATAATAATCATATACTGTATCTGTGTGTAGTTCATGAGGTTGCAAGGAAAAAGAAACAGAGGAAAAGAAGAGATAACCTTTCTGGAGATTAAAGGTGATGACCAGTTGAGTGGGACACAGCAGTGGTTGACCAAGAGCATGACAGAAGAGAAACAAAATCGATCGTCTTTCAGCAAGGTATCTTAAATATAATTTTGTCTATGTAGTAGTTTTCAAATTTAAAATATTTAAATACAGCTGTTATATTTTTCAGAAAAGAGGAGGAATGCCAACTGGACAACAGAGACGCAAGCACCAAATCACATATCTCATTCACCAGGTAATTCACAAAGACTTTCTGAACATTTTAGACATATTTTGGCTATGGTCACATTTAGGGGTGTGCAGAAATATTTACGTATCGTATCATTTAATGTGATGATACAGTATCGATGTCAAGCATTTTTGGTATATTTTACTCAATTATTTTGTTACAGCACTACAGTTTTGTTGCTCGTCTAGAGGAAGGGAACTCATTTACAACTCATTTATGCAACTCATTTGACATAGTCACTGTTTTAATTATTAAAATGGGTGTGTTTCATATTAACTTAAAACAAGACGTGGTTTAACTAAGACTTTTAGCATAACAGCCATGATTTAGGCATTATTTTTTATTGAACCACCATCAAATCATTTTGAAACATATCCTATCGAACCAACACTGCACTGTGTCGCGATATATATCGTATCAGCAACTTGTTAATAATACCTAGCCCTAGTTGCATTGTTTGAACTGTTTATCTTATTTGAGAGAAAACATAATGTTCTACCAGTATTTGCTGATCTTGTGATAGTGTTCGGCTCCAGTAAAATGAAGCTCACTATGCTAGCAGTTATGAGGGCGAATTTGGGCAAGTACCTCATTAGGAATTTATTTACAGAATAAATGGCAAAATAAAAATACCGGGACATGTAAACTGCTTGAAAATTTAAGACCTAAATGACGAGGCTCACAGCAGCAGTTCCAAAAATAGAGGCGAACATTTTTAGTTTTTATTTATTGTCAGCTGGAGTTGGAGCTGAAAGTGCCTGTGTTCACTTCCTGCTGGGAACGCGGCGGCCAGCGGGTTAGTTACGTTCATTTATATATACAGTCTATGACCCTACTCGACTGTACCGAGAAAAACCTAAGTGTAATGTTCAGCGTGGATTGGTATCAAATAAAATGGAAAAAATACACCCATATATAAAACTTTCCAGATTCAAATATTAATGTCATTTCATTTCAGGCAAAGGAGCGCGAGTTGGAACTGAAAAACAGCTGGGCAGAAAACAAGTTAACTCGAAGACAAACCCAAGCCAAATACGGCTTCTGAAACCTCCAAATGGACTTTTTATGGATAACCCACCAGTTTACCCTTTTGCTGTTCTGATTTCACCTCTAATAGACAGAGACTGGTATACAGACCTAGTTAGGATTATAGTAATTACCCTCCAACCTGTATTTGTGTGAGATAGATATTCATTTTTGGTAACATATTTGATAGTGTTCCTATTGTACATTAAACCACAGATATTTACAGTATCATAGGAGATAAGTCTGTTTTCTAAAAATGCAATGTACATGTGTGAACTCAGTTTTACCTCTAGCAGAAATAATGTAAAGTGACCCAATAAGACATGTAATAATGTTTTTCCTTTTAAATATGTATACAGACTATTCATATTGCAACAGTGAGAACAGGTTTGATTGTCTGGCAATGCATGCGTGTGGCAGCTGGTAACAGAAACTGTAACATTTGTACAAATTATTTTTAAGAACAGTGCATTTATAATAATCTCCTCTTCACATGATCAGAGTATAGATGTTAATAATGTAAATAAACCTGCCAGAGAATCAAATCTGTCATGGTAAATGTTTCCTTTTAAAAGCAATCCTATTTTAGCTATATATGGTCTGATGTTCCAGCTGCCTTGCTCAAATTTATACTAAAGGTTGGCAGTCCGTTATCACAAATAGGAAAGCACGGAGAAGCATTCAGTTTGATCTGAATATTGAGCGAGCTGCCCTTTCTTCATTTACAAAGACCCCGCACAGCCTCTTTGGAAAAAAAAAAAACTACATAAGGCAATATACATTTGTAAAAAACATTTGAGCATATGAGTTTATTATTGTGTTGTGAAAAATAAACTTTTTGAGAGTGTTTGTTTTATTTAATGGTAGTTCCTCATAAGTACATGTTCATGGCTACACTGGGATACATTTTCCACTTGTGGATTGGATTATTTACACCGTTCTTGTTTTTTGGAGTTCACTCTTTCTTGGGGCTGTCGCTTGATGGTGCCGCTGCGACATCAGGAGCTTCATTCACAGAGTCCGAATCAGACGGGACAGTCTTTAAATCATTGTCCTCTTGAGAATCAGTTTCAGTGCTGGTCGACTCCACCTGCTCTAGTCTTTTGGCTTTTAGCTTCTGAGCGTGGGCGGAAAGGTCTTCATATGGGAGAATGGACAGAGGGACTCGCACAGTGTCTATTTTATTCACCTGAGAAAGATCAAATCAGCTTTTAGAGGGAATTTAAATACATGTACATGTTAAAGATGGATTACCAGATTGTAAAACTGTGAAAAGAGGAAGTATGTATTTAATTGAACCTAAATTACTCCTTCGTAGCTTTCACAAACCCTTTCACATTTTGCTTCAGAACATTTTGTGAGATTGCAAAACTAAGCTGGGTAGATCATCGTTCATCCAATAATCTTCACATCAAAAAGCATTTAAGGGACACATATGGAGTGGACAGTAGTTTGATTTTGTCACAAGAAGCTGTTTTTACAATACTGTATAAAGGGGGGTATTTCCACTAATTTAAAGGCCTTAGAAATACTCTGAAATAATTGACAAACCCACAGCAGCAGAGTTTTTAGATACAGGCCCCAATTTAATGCACACTAAAAGTAAAAGCACTGTAGTATCTTACCGTCACTTCACACCAATAGTCTCCCACTTCCTTAATTGGCTCTTGCTGGAGGGTCAGCGCATGGGGCGGCACAACCAATAAAAACTTAAACAATGACGACAAAAAACAAAAGTTAAAACAAGGAATTAAAGACGAAAAGAGACTGGGAAAGAAATGTTACCTTCTTTTGAAACTGTCTGCAAACCACTTCTTTGGTAACTTGGAAATCCTCTGTTTGCATTTGGTTTATGTTCAGTGTTATACGTTTAAGAAAATCTACGGTCTGATGAAAAAAAAAAATGCCAAGATTGTTATAATGTTTAAAATATTCCATTAACATTATACATGATCATTTATTCGTACCATTTGTCCTGTTCGTGTCTGTGAACTTTCTTCAGACTTCCCCTGTTGTCGCAGCTGTGGAATAAATAAGTCAGTTATCTGCATTAAAAAGTTACAGTTAAATATATTTGTTAATGCCTTTTATACCACAGTCTGAGAATTTTGGACGTTTACAGTCAGAGAACAGGCTTTTCACATTCTCAAGTGTGACATTTCAGTTTGTAGCTGTGGTATAAGCGCATTAGATCATGTGAAACCTCGTTGTTTAATGCTTACAAACTCTCAAACTTACCTTTAGCTCCTCAGCAAACATCTCTTTGTTTTCTGGCGACGCATACACTGACATGCCTTGTGCTAGCAACTTATTACGACCAACAGATTTCTTCACAAACACTGTATCCCCTCTTCCACCAAGCTCTAGAAAACAAAAGATTCCATAGTAAAACGGGTGCATTTTCTACTTTTCCTGTGGAGATGTTATTGCTTTGTCTGGAACGTTTCACAGTCTGGGCTTAAACCTTTCTACCTTCATCGAGAGTAAACCAGACCAAGTTACAGGTCAGATCTGTGGAAAGGCACCCTCACTTAGTCAGAATGCCTGTTTTCCTAGGTATTTTGAAATATAAAAACAGCTGTAATTTAATACATGTAAGGTAGAGATGTTCAATGTCATACCGTGGGAGTTTCCAGGCAAAGCAATATGTTTATAGAAAAAAAAGGTGATGGATCCTCAACCAAAATGTCACACAGTGCACCTTTAAGTTTACAAATATTAACTTCAACTTTCTTTTCAAACATGGTGGCCTACAAATATATTAACGTGACACTGGGACAATCACTTCTGTAAATAATTACAAGAAAATTCCAGAAAACTGTTCAAAATGGCAAATGAGAATTGAGTCATTTAAATTTATTTCTTCTAATCATTATAGATTAGCTTGGATATTTTAAATGGAGAGATCTACAGTCCTGTGTCAATAAAATACTATGAAAATAAAAGAATGTGGTTTGGAACAGACCGAGTACAGATTTGTCATTAATGTGCAGGATCTTTACAGTAAAAGTAAATTTTATCTGATTTCCTGATGCAGATTCAAACAATTTACTCACTGGGCACGGTTTGGGTGAGGATGAGCTCCATTTTCTCTTGAGGCTTGTGCTTTGTGTCCTCCACCAGTTTGTAGATCCTGTGGCGTCGAGGGTTGAGTCTTGGTGGACTTCCCCTTTTAGACAAGGGCACCTGCCACCAGCGCTCCACCACCACCGTGTTCTGGCCAGAGAAAAGGGTCAAGTACATTAACAATTTAGTCTGAGACATATTTTCTTTCAATATTTGCATTGTATTCATGGGCAATTCACACGTGACGATTTGTCACATGTGTGACAGTTATTCTTTTTGCCATAAGTGCTAATCTAATGTATTTTGCAACACAGTTTTCATTTTATACTTTAAGATTACTCTGTTGATTTATAATCTGAAGTGTGAAGTTAATAGGAAACCATACATTTCATTAAAAAAAAATAGTCTGTAGTGTCACGTGTGTGACATATCAGGTTGATAATGTTCAGTTTGACCCCTTAATATAAAAGGAAAATGAATAAATACAAAAAAAGTGCAAACATTGATTCTACCAAATATGCTAAATACAATTATGTGACAAAACCTTCATCTTTTGCAGAAAAGACCTTTAAAATCAAAAGTGATTTTCATTTACATCAATCAAACTCAGACCATTACCGCCTGAAAATCAACATTTCTTGAAAGCTGGTCAACATATTATTAAAATATAATGTAGAAAGCCTTAATATAATATAGAAAGCCTTAAAAAAATCTACAGTAGTAGTTTTGAAATTTTGCCTAACAGGCTCCATTTTCAGAGAATGTCCCTCATTATTATTTTTGTAGTCATTAACCTCACATACATTTAACCAAATAAGAGTGAGGGACAGACTCAGGGGGACTGACCTGTGCAGGGGTGAGGGACTGACCTGTGCAGGGGTGAGGGACTGACCTGTGCAGGGGTGAGGGACTGACCTGTGCAGGGGTGAGGGACTGACCTGTGCAGGGGTGAGGGACTGACCTGTGCAGGGGTGAGGGACTGACCTGTGCAGGGGTGAGGGACTGACCTGTGCAGGGGTGAGGGACTGACCTGTGCAGGGGTGAGGGACTGACCTGTGCAGGGGTGAGGGACTGACCTGTGCAGGGGTGAGGGACTGACCTGTGCAGGGGTGAGGGACTGACCTGTGCAGGGGTGAGGGACTGACCTGTGCAGGGGTGAGGGACTGACCTGTGCAGGGGTGAGGGACTGACCTGTGCAGGGGTGAGGGACAGACTCAGGGGTGAGGGACCGACTCAGGGGGACTGACCTGTGCGGGGGTGAGGGACAGACTCCGGACAGACGCTCGCGGCTGGACTCGGAGCAGCTCGTGAAGGACGCGGCGACACGAGGACCACATGTTCTTTCAGCCTCGAGACTCGCGTAATAATAATAAAAAGTAACAGCACTAACACAAATAATCTGGCATCAAAACATCTGAAGCTGTTAAGAAATGATACGCTGTAGTAATTTAGATGTAAGTAGCACTTTAGTGCACTGAAACGACTGAACCGAAGCTAGCAGCTAACTGTGCTGTGATGTGAGGACCCCGAGAATGACAGCAGGCTGTTCTAAGATCGCCTGTGTAAAATGTCTCAGTTGACTAGAACCACTTCTTCTTTTTCTTTTTTGGCAGTTGTCAGACAAATTTGGTACAAATTTGGTGCATTACCGCCTCCAACTGATACGGAGTAAACTTACAACTTAGATACTACCGGTAACCAAAATAAAATAA
>KN488146.1:4906-18863 GCA_000787155.1 Scartelaos histophorus | reverse complement strand
AATAATAATAATAATAATAAAAAACAAGAGGATACAAGTTTTACCTCTGAGTTTTCATTCAGACTTTGCAATTGTTATACACACTGCCAGAGTTTGTACATATGAGAAAATCTAAGATTATTAGAGACTTTTTGTTCTTTCACTTTTATTGGCAAAGTTACACAACAAATGTGCTAATAGAGAAGGAGAGGGGCCAGTGCGTTGCCATTAGCTGCATTTGGTCTTGGTATTTGACCCCTGAAGGCAGACTACACACTGTTAGTGCTTTCCTCTAATGGTGTGAGTGGGTGGGATTAGAGGCTGCTCTATGTAAGGGGCGCTGCTGTACATACACTACTACATGGAGGGCCCTTAATGGAAAGCTATGGGACCTCTATCCCGGGGCGAGCAGAGACGCAAGAGCAGAGCCATGCGCCGTGCAGTGGGGGATGACACAAGAGTCGCTCTGACAGGCCTGACCTATATCCCTTTCCTCTATAGAAAGAGAAGAAGAGTAATTGGCACACAGCATAACAGTGAATATTAAAATAAAAATACACACATTTGTTCTGTAAAATGAAAGAGCCATGGCCAAGTCAAACAAAAAATACACATAAACCCAAAACTTGTATCATAAAATACATGTTATCTCCTTTGGTGATTACCTAGTGTGCAGTCATTTTCAAAGGAAAAGTTTTTGACACCCAGAGCCTATAGTTTGCTCTTACAGAAAAGGTGGCTTATACCCCCACTATGAATGAGTAAAATGTGTTAAAGATAAAGGCAATAATAAAAGATGATTCTAAAATGTCTCTGCAAATGATCCTTTTGTCAAACACCAAAACTGTTAATGCTTAAGATGGAGAGTAGAATCCAAAGCCATAGTGATCTATTAGTACAATAGCACATCTATTCAGTGCGAGACGTGCAAATGTGTTTCCAGCCTAATGGCCGTTCAATTAGTAGAGGCTGCTTATGTGCGAGTGGCTGAGGATAAGGCACTGCTACACATGCATTATGTGAATGTGTCCAGGCCTGGCTTGTCCCGGCTCAGGCAGGATATGCAACTCTTTCTGCCTGGTTTACTGATGGGGGATGTTGGGCTTCCACACAATTTAGCAAAGGAAACTCTTGCACAACAAATATAAACAGAGCGGCATTGATCCAGGCAATAACAGGCAGTGGGTGCACATACAGTCAGTGCATGACCACATATGCAATATTATTTAGTGTTTATTTCAGTTTAATGCACAGCACAAACGGAAAGTTTGTGCATTAAAGTAAAAAAGTAAAGTAAAAAATGTTGCAAAAGAATAGCCACCACAAACTGGTGTTTTATTCACTCACTCACAACTAACCCCTGAAGGCCAAACACCACAGATCATTTTCATGAGTTTAGTCTCTGGAAATGGTTAACAAAAAAAAACAATAACATTGTTATAGTTGTTGCTAACATACTTCTAGATTTTCAAGTCAAGATCTTTTTTTAACCAGTATTCTGATTTGTTTAATAAATTAATTGATTATAATTTTTGTTCTTCTATGTTCATAAATCTTATTTATTTATTCTATCAAGAGGTAACGGTCTAGACTTGTAATTTTATTTGTCTGGATGACTGAGTCAAACATTAAAACAAATTTAAAAATCTAACAGCAAATTTAAGCAGATGATTCAACTGCCAATCATTCCTCCATCTATCCCTTATTTTCTTTTCAGTATTTCAGAAGCTCCCCAACACTTTTATAACACACAAAATAGTACTTAAATTGCTTGATTCTTTGCTAAAATCATCTTGCTCAGTGAAACATGCAACTTCCTTTGTAGATCTTCAAGTCAAGATATTTATTCCGATTTGTTTTGTAATTGTATTTATTGGCATGTTTGTGCCTTTTGTACGTTGATGAATCTTTATTGATTCATTATTAAAAGTTAACCATCTACACTTGTAATTAGCAGACGATGAAACAGCAATTCATTTCTCCATCCATCCATTATTTTCTCCACAGTATTTCAGCTGCTAATGCAAGACTTCTATTGCCACCACAAAGTGCTTTATTTACCCCCAAGGTACAGGATGAGACTGGGCAGTGGAAGAAAGGGCAGAACAGAATGAAAGAATAAATGACTTAGATCCTTGTAGTGGGGCATGGGGCCCTGAGTGGCAATAGATGTAAGTGCTGGGCATTGGGAATCAGAGCATTGCGTGCGCCTGTGTTTGTGTTCTCTCCGGTCACTGTAGTTCAAAAGCTGAACCGTGTCCAAGGTTTGGTAATGATGACAACAGACTACAATAACCCAACAGTCTATGGCTGGCCAATTACTGTCTGTCGCAATTATATTTCCAATTCAGAGGTAACAAGGGAAAGTGGCCCAACTCAACTAATCATTTCAAGCAATTACTTTTAAAACTAATTAGAATGTCAGGTTTGGCTGTGCGTGCCTGGAGCTTGGGGGAGGTTTTTGTTTGTGTTTTTGTTGTTGTTTTCACTGTTGTTAAATGGGGACTTGAAAGGGGAATACCAAAAGTAGAGGGTAATACACCAAGGACAAGCCGAAACATCAACCGTCACATGAGGCCGTTTGAGAGGCCAGTCATTGTGGGAGTTTAGCGAGATCTAGAGTCCATTGTGTTAAAAGAGGAAATGCTATGTTTGGAGTTTGGTCAATAGATTCAACTTTGTAAAGCTTGATAAAATGAGTTCTTGGTAACGCTGGCAGAGATTGAAGAGGGGAGCACGTTCACAGACCTCAGGAAAGGGGCATTTAGGGGTACGACTGTCCACTGAACACATACAAACTACATTCTTTTGACACATCTGAATCAATTTTCTGGTCAAAATATTTCATTTTATTATCTCATGACCATAGAAAAATCACAAGGAAAGTATAATATTAAATTATATATGTAAAGTAAAGGGTATGTTATGGTATTGTAAAGCCCAGCAATGTTTCTCCACCATCTACTGCATGATAGATTTTAATTTATGACAATTCTCTAGATTACAGTCAAGCTCACATAAAAGTTGGAATAAACTGAGCTATTTTTTTTGTTACTTCCATTAGTATGTGAATCGCTGCACATTATAGCTGATTATAAGTCATGATCAGAACTTTTTGCATTAACACTTGAAACTAAACATAATTTCAACAACAATTTCCCTAAGATGAGTCACTGGGTTCATGTGTATGCGTGAGCTACTGTTTCAAATAAGAAAATCAGCAAGATGGGCTGTCATATATATTTTATGAGTCTTGGGGTTTCCTTTTATGCCATACCACTTCTTGACACGCAAATACCTGCTATACACACTCCATAGCACACGCACACCATGACTCTAATCAGGACTTAGGGTCGACTAATTATACCTTCCCCTACAGCACCATGACATTAAGAAACAATACACATTTTAAAGTAATATTTTGCCTAAAGAATGTCCTTCTCTTCCCTCACATGTCAGCTGTCAGATAGACTTACATTATTCCTGTGTCCTGCCTCACACTGACACTCCTCACTCATAAAAATGTCATACTGCAGCTCATGTATTTACCAAAAACAAACCTTAAAAATGTGCATTATTCAGTGTTGGCTGTGGGCTGTGAGTCTCCACCCTCTGAACAGACACAGATGCACTGTGCCTGGGGAAGTTGTCATAACAGGCCTCCTCTGATGGACTGATGGCTCATTAATAGACGGCTTACAGCAAAAAGAACAGCGTTACCTCTCCCACTTTGACTGGACCTGGGTGCCAAAACAAACACATGCTGTATAACATATGGGACTGGAGCATACTTAGAATGTGTCATTGAGGACAAGCTTAACAAATGTGATTCAGAAAATAAAGATAGAATGTGTATGAGTCCATAATGATCAAAAACAGTGAACAAACCAAAATCATTCAATTAAAATAATGCAAGCCACCAAAAGGCAATATTAATGATCTACTCATTATTACTCATTATATTTATTCCCTGCTCTTCACTGAAATAGTAGTGCATGAGTGCACTTGAAACTTTGAAAATGCATACATCCAATTAAAAAAGTAAAGTTCTTGATGTAATGGCCGTTGTACATATATTGGATATTATGATATGTAATTCTTGAGCTGTCAGCTCAAAGCGAGCTATGTTGATATTGGTCATGTTTCTATTCCCAGCCCATGTAGGCCTGATTTAAACTTGATGGAATAATGATTTAGATTTAAATTACATTGAGATGTTCACTTTATTCTAATAATTGTTGTTTAATTATCAGTGTGGTAATTACATTGTAGCAATTAATTGGGTAAAACGGATCCGCACAATGTTAATTGTCATTCAGCTGGAGTTAAATTTGTTCTACCATTTTGGTGCAGCTCCTCCCTTATAGTTAATTAACTGACCCATTAAATGCATTATTAACACTTACACATCTGCAAATGGTGTTGTCTTCATCAGTGCCCCAGCCAATCATGGCTCACCACAAAGATCTGGAGAACAGCACCAGACTGTGAAAGATATAGGAGGCGAGATGAGGAAAAAGGAGGCATGTGGACAAGGAGGCAGGGAAGGAGTGGAGGTGGCATGATTGACAGTTGCCTGGCCCGCTGCCTGCTGAGGTTGTTCCCCCCATCGACTGCTATTATCAGCCCCAGAACTTGGCCATCGCCTTGGCAGAGACCGTGTCGCCCCGCTCCCCTGGAGGATGCTGTCCCATTGGGGAGGAGATGAATAGGGGTCCCCTCGCTCCATATGAGCCCTGGACAGAGTCTTTGCAGAAGCAGTACCGTGAAGTAAACAGGCAATAGAGTCACAACAACACACCACAAATCTTCATATCAAACAAACACAGGCAAACAATATACGCCTCTAATGCCTGGAGTGAGACAGACTTCAGATCACTTATAAAACTGGTTTGGATTGACTTTAAACACAATTTTAGCCACTAATGTAAATAATACCATGTGACAAAAAAGTTTCATTTGGAAATGAATATTAGTAAATATAAAACTGATACTTCAATTAATATGAGAATTAAGCATTTATTACAGTCATTACAATCAATAACAATAAGCATCACTGATCTATTAAATACACATTGCCCAGTTAAGACACAGACTTCCATTAATATTTACTATAATAACGTGATGCTTTACACTTCTTCTAGCACTGACTTTGAGGAATAGCCAAAACGCAATACTGAACCCATGTACTGTATTAATTACCCTTGACGTGGTAATTAAAACTATTATCAGTATTTGAGTGACTAAGAATGAGTGATTGGCTTGTCACGACATTTGTCCCTGGTGTCGGCGTGTGAAAGCCTCGTGCATATCTCGGAGTTCATTTCTAAAGGAATGCAGACACCTCACAGTCAACACAACACACAGATAGAGGCAGCTGCAGTGAGCACAGTCAGCTTGATTGGCATGTTCAATGTGCTGTACGCTAACTCAGGTAAAACCCTTCTCCACTCGGGCAGGTGCGTGTGAGTCTGTGTGTGTGTGGGAGAGATAGACAGAGTGTGCAGGTGTCAATGCACGGCTTTATTAAATTCTCTTCTTTTGACAACAGCCCTTTGGCAGTGGGCGTGGACAGGCCTCTTGAGTCACTTTTCCATTTGCATGTGTTGTTCTTAGAGGAGGAGAACCAAAAACAGGCAACTCCCATATGTCGAATATTATCATATCAAGGAAATGAACATAACCGAAGAATTTGTTTTTGATTGACACAGGAATGTAGTCATACGAAACAAACACACTCCAAATAGTACAGTAAATAACCACAAACTAATTCTAAAACTTCTTGACAATTAAGCCCTTTCACCAATGCATATCAGAATATTTCACAGCAGAAACCTTTTACTCACATGTTTTTACACCTGCAACCTTTTATTCACATGTTTGGAAAACTTATCACAGTTGAAAATGTTTGAAAATGTATTATTTTGTATAATAAATTGCCAATCACAATGGTGCAAATTTTTAAATGACTCTGAAACGTATGGATTATTATTATTATTATTATTATTATTAAGTACTAGCCTAAATTTTGCTGCTACTACCAATACTATTATAAATACCAAATGAGTTCTAAACACTTTTCAGTCAGAAATTTTCCTTAATCTAAGTGACACAAAGTAGACCAGAAAAATATAATAACGCTGCACAGACCATAATCACAGCACCGTACAATTAGGGGACCAATAGCTTATTATTGTCTTTTGGTTCAGAGGGTTCATTTAAAGTAATTAGCTAATTTGTTCAATTCATTTAAATCAGAATAAAAAAGACTTCCAACTGGAATTCATTATAAATCCAAATACTCTTACACAATATCTCAGTTTGCATCTGTTGAGTGCTTCACCGCTGTCTTTCATATCACACATATTATGTTCTATTCATGTACCACCTGGGCAAATACAGATACATATTGACAAATCCTGCGTGATGTGCTGACTGCAATAGAGAGCGCATCCCTGTTGATATAGGGCTATTGTACACTTTAAACTGCTGCACCTGAACAACCTCTCACGCCTCCACTGTCACTGCGATGCCAATGACCATATTTGGACCTTCCCCTATGCACGCACAGCTACATGCATATACACGCACTTCACATCTTCACTCTCAATTTAACCCTGTTGTGTGATGGGGCACCCATAGTTAGGCTCCTTGCGGGTGTTAATGGCCAATGGAGCAGATATCGTAATGAGTGATCAATCCAGTTGCTTGCAGTCACAGCAAAGCATTAGCCATTCATACAGATTCAGTACACTTGCTCGAGCAGAAGATTCAGTTGCATATTTAATGTTTATCTTTTACAGATCTAGAGACAGTCCTAAAGGGAAGGTCTCTGAGAAAAAGGTGATAAAGTCCATGTGAAGCAGTGCACCTAGCTGGCAATAATAATAACACAGAAGTTAGATCGTTTTTTAATAAGCGTTCTTTGCAGTAATACTGTTATGATCTGTGCAAATGAAAACCAATTTGGCTAAAACCTGCTAAATGTGCATTAAAAGGGGCCAGAAAACATTGCGTAAGATAAGAGTGAGGTAATGCGGCTAATGCCAGAGAGGAGGCAAATCAGAGTGACCGTGTGGGACAGCTGAGGAGAGAGAGAGCTTTTAAGCACCTCAATCATGCACCTGTCACAACACCAACGCATGTAGAGATCTATGTTTATCAGAACTAGTTCTGACACAAGACAGGTGCGTTTATGTGCAAACAGATCTGCAACGCATTTTAAAGGTTTGTACTAAAAGCATGTAAGATCTAAGCATCTTAAGCTTTTAGTACAAACTCTAGTGGCTGGCATGTCCACAGCCACTGTTTCTGCTTTTCTTTTAAGAATACTAATCTAGTGACTTATGGAGGCTGAATCTGCTGTCCACCAAAGGAAATACAAACTAATACTGACTGAACTTTAAAAAAGAAAAGCATTCTATATTAAGGGAAAACATTTAGTTATATGCAGACAGCCCTAAATTTAGTGGAAGAGTAGATATTTAAGACTATTGACTACTGCAAATCTTACATTCAGAACTATAGTAGTTTAATTCTGGATATTTTTCAGGGCATAAAACATAGACCCTGAATACATTTGCAATGGATCCCGTATTTCAGAGACTTCAACTCAAATTGCAGCATCATGCATCCCAAGTCACCCGAACAAAGTCTGAAAGCAGGTTTCAGGCAAGGCTGGTTCCAATTCAACTGTGATAAATGGGTAGATAAGACAATCAGTGCACACCATGACATAGAGCAAACTGCTGTCAGACTCAGATACTCTGAGTAGCTACGCTTCAGTCTCAGTACAGGAGAGAAAAGGATACCATAATATTTGGACACACAAATATTAAAAGCTATATTGAATTTTATTACTGCAAATTGGTAACATAATCACATGGTCACATAGAAAAAACAAATGAGACTTCTTCCCCTTTCCCAAACCTTCTTGGCTCAATCTCTAAATGTCATTTGCTGCTGACAGACAATAGTAGAGTGCGTGCTTGGCTGGCTAAAGGGCTCCTGAATAGGGCAGCCTGTTTTATGTGTTTCTGTGGTATTGTTGTGGCAAATGTGTACATGTGTACATGAGTCACTGTCTCTGAAGGGTGCCAAGTCACAGTAGGGAAGTGCCCACTTTACAATTTTCTCTCATTTTTGAATACAATAATCAGTCTAATTGACAATAATAATTTATTGTTTTAGTCACAATTAGATTAAATGTTCCAAGTTTTAGCAAAGTTGAGAACATAGGGTAGAAACCTAAGCAACTTACTGTAGTGGAAATAGGAAAAAAAATATTTTTTTTTTTCAGCACCAAGTATTGTTCTAGGGTTAGGAGAGAGAGAAAGAGAAAACCAACATAAACTATATTTGTTGTAAGCAATTATAGTTTATGTTGGTTTTCAGCACCAAGTATTGTTCTAGGGTTAGGAGAGAGAGAAAGAGAAAACCAACATAAACTATAATTGCTTACAACAAATAACATCCAACTGCACATAAAAAAAAAAAAAAATTAAAAAAAAGTTTTTTTTTTGTTTTTTTTTACTACAATGATAATGATGACAAACCCATATGATTACAGCTACTTCTAAAAACAAATACTGGACAAACCTTCAAGGACAGAGAGGACAAAACATCAGAAAATACAATTATTAAACAATTCTATAAAGCAGATTTTACTAGTATATACTTCCCGTATTAACAATAGAAAAATAATCACATAAAAATAAGTAGGACTATATTGTGGCACAGCGGAGAATAATACGAAAGGTCTTGGTTGGCAGAGCCTGACTGGCTGGTCCTTGATTAGGATGGCAACACTGCCACCTAGGGGGATGTTTCAGAATGACTCAATGTATAAGAAAAGTTGGGTCTTACTTGACATGGTCAAAGTTGGCTGCAGAACTAGAAACATTAATTGTGTGAATAATGCACCATTTGTACATTAATATAAGTATATTGTACATAAATGTACAGAAATAATCTGTTTGTTTTACAGTAAGAACAGACCCATCTGGTGTGCAGCTCATACTGACCTGCTCCATTAGCTGCCACAGAGCTGCAGAACCTCACAATGTACAAGAGATCAAGTACATAAAGGGAAGGGCCACACCTGTGAACCAGAAATGGCCCGTTCAGGTGGGACCTGTTTAGACCTGATGTCATGGGGACTGCAAAAGGTAAAAGGAAGTATCCATATGGTGTTCAGTGTGTCTGAGGGCATTTCTTTAGAAATATATCAAAAGCCAGAGACTTATGGTATCAACAGCATGTGCATGTTATTACTGTTGTCTGCCAGTATTTTTGATTAGGTAAAATCATCATCAAATTTCAAGCAGTTTAGGTTCTACCTACTGGAATCACCAGTCAAAGAAAATTATCCTCTGGTGTGAATTATTTATTTATATTTTTCCCAGGCCTCCTTTGCACATGCACTCAATCTTATTTCTCCTGTATTTATACATACTTATTATAATTAGCAGCACCTCCAGTCAACTATTCAGAGTTAGAAAACACTCTTTTGACAGTGACATTAATGCAACCTTCTATTTCTTACAGTCAAAGGTCACAAGCTTTCACAATTGTAACAAACACAGTCATAACAAAACCACACAGACTAGTCAGAACAAAAACCTCCACTCGCTGCGACAGGGAATGACCTTTCCTGTCCCCACGTTGAACAGGTTTTCTGACTCTATCCGCACATGGGTATGCACACACCCTTCCACCTCTGGAGACCATGTACAAAACCTAATTGGTATTTTAAATTGCTCCGCAGCCTGGGGCCCCTGTTTGGCTGTGTGTTTGGTTTATTTGCTTCTCTCTAAGGTCATTTAGAAAGTGCTTGTTTAGGGATGAGTGATTAGCAGAGATGTCCAGGGGCACGCTACTCATCTGGGGCTTCCTGGAAAGGCGATGATAAAACCTGCTACAGTGGCTTGGTACACTGAGCTCCGGGCTTTGCTTTACAATACCACGATACTGAACATTATCTATATTTATAATACAGTAAGTGACAAGGGGTAATTTAATGTACTAAAATATACTTAAAATGTATTTCTGTGGTATAATATGAATATGATATCTCTACTGCAAACTGTTTGTCCTTCAAGTGACAAGGGTTTAGACATAGACGTAGCTTTTAGATGATTACTGTGACAAATAATGACAAATAATGCATTATAATTATATTGATACATAGACTCAAACCAAATTATTATAAATAAATAAGGGGGATGTAAAAATGTTACATGATTTTTCTCTCATAACCGTACTTACAGCTGTATACAAACAAATAAACCTATAAGTGCATTTAAATGACGACATGGACATTTGCACACGTTCATATCCCATGTAACAAAGTCCTCTTTTGACCTGGACATCCAATTTAACAAACACCAGTTTAAAGTCCTGTTGACAAGAAGCAGGAAGCGAGAAGAGAAAGAGGATATGACATGAGCAGAAATCGGCTCCTTCTGTTCCTTGTCACTCCACATTATTGAAGACTTACCCAACATGCACCTGGGGGAATCACTGTCTGTCCACCCTAGCTTCCCTGTCTCGTGTTGCCCTGCACTCACACACAAAAGAAGAAGACACATTTCTGTTTCTTTCTTCATCATAGGTTTGATCAAATAGCTTCCCATTGTATTCCCCATAGTGTTTTGTTTTTATTACTCGTGCCTAAGTGTCCGTGGGTGTGTGCATGTATGTCAGCGTGTGCGTGGCTCTACATATGTGTACATGTGTGAGCAGATGTTTGCCCGGGGTGCTCGCGCATGTCGTCCCTGATAGCTCAATAGAAATGTGGGACAAACTTGATATTACAAAAGGGGAACTTTGCATAGAGATGTATTCAGCACACACAGTGAATAACTAACTCTACCGCCTCCGTCACTTCACCTCCATCAAATCACACTGGGCTCATTTTGGTTCAGACTATTCATTACATGACAATTTATTATAATTTGCATTATTTCTATGTGTTCAAGGAGGAGGAAAAATACATCTGTTAATAGCCACAGTTCTTGATAATGTCAGAACAAAATGAGCTTCTATGCATTATCTGATATTAATAAGTCCCCGAAACACATCTGTAGTTATTACTGTTATTTATACATTTTACTTCACAAAGCCAGCATACCTCAGTGAGCACCAAATATATTTTGTCAAACTCTTTAATGGTAATTTAATGAACCGTGACCTCTGCATGACAATTAATGTTGGATGTATTTTCACTAATGTTCATTTATTACAAGGTAATTTTACCTTTCTGCATATCCTTCTGTCTGTACGCAGGTCTAAATGAGCACTCCTTCATTAGTTTGAGGCAAAGGGACAAAGCGCTCCACGTCCCTCCTGGAAACTGTACAGAGAAATCAGATCATAATGATGTTTGTACAGAATAATTAGATAAGCTCATCTCTGATAATAAATGACACTGATGAACATGGGCTGCAGAGACATATACAAACTGTATCTTTTTGTCTTTTTTCTTTTTTGTGTTGTGCTTTGTCTGAAGAAAATATGCTGTATTTCTAGAACAAACATAATTGTGATAGAGAAATGAAAACTCATAGACTACAGTGTATAAACAGTTTTAGGAAAAAATGTTAAAGGGTTAGTGAGTTAGTTGGCATTTCTGCAGCCAAGTGACACATTTGCTTTGGAGACCTGATGTGATTTGGGAATTTGAAACAAAACATCCTTTCTATTGCTTTTTAATATTTTAGGGATGAGCATATTCAGTAAGATATTGATTTGTTTTAGGGGGTTGACTTGTTCCTTGACGTATTACATAGTTAAATTGTACTATTTAAAAAATCAACATTCTGATAATGCAGTTTTTATTTTTTTCACTCAAGTGAGACAGTCATCACAAGGTCTTTGAAATCTCCTGTTTCCTCCAGTTCCTTCTCAGCCCTTCTCCCCTGCCCCTTCGCACTATGTTTCCAGTCTATCATACATCCCCCTCTCACTGGGATCAGTGGGGCCATCACGCGCACACCTTTGATGTCTCCTGGAGTTAAGCTGGTTTTGAAGTCAGATTAGCGAATTGTAAACACCCTTTTAGACCTTCAGACTCTCCCAGTAAAACGAGGGAGCGCGGCAGCCAGTGAAAAAGTGAAAGAGTTGTGGGATTAACCCTGTACGCTATGGCACAAAGGTTAGGCCATCTCAAACCATGCAACATATCGCTCTGTGCAAAAACATAGAAGGTGCACCACTCATTTATCATCCCCCTCTCCACCTGTCCCAGCCTGTTTCACTTCACTTTTCAAAGATGCTCTGTAAATATGAGTAGTGAAGTAGACAGAGGATGTGTGTGGTGCTCCCTTGGACACGCATACGTATATATACATGTACACGTGTATGCAGCAAGGCCAGTGTTTTTCAGACCAGAAGCCCGTCTGTCTCTTTCACATTCCATTAGTTCCTGGAGCTACATCAGAGGGCAGAGGGAGCGCACAGACATTCCTGCAAGACGCAGATGTCAGGATCAAAAGTCGACCTGGCTCCTGTACGCAGCGGGGGAGAAAGACAAGAGAGAAAAGAAAAGAAGGTAAAGAAAAATCATGCAGGCAACCTATGATGAACAACTTATTTGAACATCCTGATTTAAGAACTTCAAAAAGATGCCCTCTTCTACTCAAACCTTCTCCCATGCATTTTCACCTGTGTTCTCAGGCCTATTGTTACTTCTTGCTCTCCTAATATCCCTCTGATGGGAAACTGTGCACCATGCTGCCTACATCTTGTGCTGTGTTTCAGTTATTAAAAGGCATGGGACCAGATGGTATGTTGCTGTGTGAGTATGGATGGGTAGTGGAGATGGGGGAGTCCAGGTCTACACTCTTTGGCTTCGGGCTTTTCCAGAACTGGCACAAGCCCAACTGGGTCATGCATGCAAAGGCTTTCTCTTTTTCCTCCAACAACCACAAACACAAGAGTGCATCTGCCTTTAAAATATACCATATATTATGTGTACAAATAAAAATGCCTTTCAATATTAAGCTCCTGAACATAAACAAGACCAACTCAGTTAAACACCTCATGCATATCATTGATGATTAGAAATAAGCAAAATCAGGATCTCAGTTAAAAAAACGTGGAGTACAGCAAGTAAGAGTACAGTTGGGAGTGGCAAGTTCAGACATATGTGCAGAAACAGTGAGGGCAATGGCAGAGGATAGGAGGCTAAACTCGTCATCACACTGAGGAACACAAAGAAAGACAGACGGACAGAAACAGAGCCATAGGCCGAGTGGAGCTGTCAGGACAACCATGAGATGAGAGACTACATGGTGTCAGGAAACATAGTGTGCCTCCAAGAGCCTCCAAGAGCCAGAGAGGCTGCAAAACTCAATGGAGGTGTGAATTTTCATGACGGATGTTTAGGGCAAAGATGATGACAGTCCTCATGTTTGTGGGCTGCTTGTGTTGTTGGGTTTAGATATTATCACAACATTCCATAGGTCAATCATATTTACTGCTGTTCCTGGGGTAGCTAAAATTAAAGTTAAAATGTATTTTTTTGTTGGAATGACAAGCTTTAGAGTCTATTCATCAATAGAAATGATCAAGTTTAACATTTGTAAAAAAATATTGTAATATTTTGTATGAAAGTACAATGTTATCATTAGGGAAATCTGTTCCCATCTGACAGTTTCTTGAATCTGAAAAGCACCAATTCCTTCAAGTAGCAAATACATGAATTTAAGGTAAATTTATTGGAAAAATACTTTGAGGTTGATGGGTAATACATGTCACAATGCATGACATTAACCAACAATTGTATGATTCCAGCTAAAGAGAAGAATAAAGAAAATAACACAGAGAAATGCAACAATAATCTTGCACTGGTAAATGAATCAGTTAAAAAAACACACACACACACACATACACACACACACACACATATATACACACACCCACACACATATACACACATACACACACACACACACATATACACACACACACATACACA